>JASFXW010000116.1:0-146542 GCA_030490835.1 Annona cherimola | reverse complement strand
CATGAAAATTATGAATGAAAAGGGGTTAAATGACTAGAGTTACATGATATTTTATGAATTAAATTCATTTTGCTAATATCTTAGCATACGTGCATTATTTTGAGATGAAATTTTTTATACATGGCTAAGTTAAGGTGCACTAAATTATGAATGGATGGGATGATGTTAAACATTGTTAGATAAATTACATGTGTTAAGATAGATTAAATATTAATGATGAGGGTGTAAAAAAGTCAATTTCCATAAATGATATGCAAATAACAAAGTCGACTTTGGTGGGCCACTTTTGAGGTGCAAATGAGAGGTGCAACAAGCTTGGACATGTGGCATTGTAGAGTGCATTTGGGCAAGATTAAAGTCAGCCCATTAAGTGAAATGTTGACTTTTACAACCCCATTACACATGTGGCAAGCAAGGGATCAATTGGGCAGATTTTTATTTACAAAAAATAAAAATTAATATGATAATGAAGCTGGAAAAGGGGACGTTCCAGCAGGAATATTAGGAAGATTTTTTAATTTCCAAAAATTGTAGAAAATCAAATATGAATGGGGCACATGGATGGCTAGAAATGAGGCAACAAATTGATGAAAATATGTCTGAAAAGTGGACAAGTGAAAGGCTCAAAATTGGACAAAAAAGTGGACATTTGGACGGTCCAAAATGCAGCAGCAAGTTGGAGTGTTTAACGGTCCAGATTTGGACAAAATTTAAAGATAAAACAAATATATAAATCATGGAATTATTAGGTGTCATTGAAGAGCTGGTTTCAACCCATTATAAATAGCATAAATGAAGCATCAAGGAACATTTTCAGCAAGCTTGAAAGGGAGAGAAAAATTCAGTAGCGTTGAGAGAGAGAGAGAGAACTTAAACAAAAAAAAAGAGAAAAGTAAGGGCAGCAGTGGTGGACGCCCAAGGCAGCAAGGGGAGGAAGGAAAGAAGGAAAAGAAAATTGAGTGAGCCTTACCGATATTTACATTAAAGTGAGGTAAGTATTAAAGAGTTGTTTTATACCATATATTTTATCTAAATTCATGCTTGGTTGATGTTTAATGTTAAGACGGTTTGTAAATGTTGAATTCATGGGTAAATAGCTCCTTGAATGCTTGATGCATGCTTAAGCAAACCAAGCCCTCACATAGGTTATGTGTTAATGCTTACAAGTGTGAAATGAATCACATGTATATGCTTAAAGGGCATCTAAATAAGGTGTTAAATGAGAGAAAAATTTCTGTTTAAGTTACACTTGATTATCATGTAATATATAGCTTGGCAAAGGGTATAATTAAGGATATTGATAATCAATATGATTGTTGATTAAGTATGTTGCAAGTGTGTTAAAGTAAAATGCAAATATGAGAGTAACTTAGTCAAAGATGGTTGTTTTGGGAAGAGATAGTTATTACAGAAATTTTGATGCAAAAATAGTTTTTATCAACTATGAATAAGTTCCTTAAAAGATCACAAGAGTTGTGGAAAGATTATATTTAATATATACATCATCAAGGTGCAATCGTACTAGTGGAACTTAACCAAAAATGAGACAAAACGTGGCTTTTTTGAAAGGATGATAATTCCAAAATTTTTAATAGAATTTAGGTTGATTAAGCTTATGAACAAGCACAAAACAAAACTACAAGAGTGGCTGTTTGATAATTTTTCATAAAGGTGGCACTAAGGTGCAATTGTAAGAGTGAAATTCAATGATTAGAAGTGAATATGGGGCTGTTATGAAAAGTAAACTTAAATCCAGAAATTTCATGTGAATTTAGTGTGTTATATATCGTAAACGAGCCCTTAAATTGTCACTAGAATGGTTAATAGATAGCACTTTATGTATGTATAGTTAAGGTGCAAGTGCATAAATGAAACTTAGAAATATGAGACTATATAGGGTTGTTTTGTAAGGGGAATAAATTTCAGAAATTTGGATTGAATTTATCTTGTCGTAGATTTATACAAGCCTTTGAGATCATGATAAGAGTTGTTGGTTGATAACTCTTCTATATATATATATATATACTAAAAATACGATTGTTTGAGTAATATATAATGAATATGTACATGTATGTGGCTGATTTGGAATAGATGACCATTTCAAAAAGCTAAAGTGAACTTAGCTTGTCAAAGATTGTAATTAAGCCACTTGAATGATTATACAAAGTTAAATAGCAAGTGTCAGAGTCATATAGGGCAAATATATGCATATAACAGGCTATTTTGTAAAGGATAGTTAATTTCAGAAATTTGATTTGGAATTAACTTTCTATAGACTATAAACAAGTACCTTGAATGATAACAAGAGTTTAATATCATAGGTGTGGATATTGAGTGACATAAGTGATTAACCATTGAGATCAAATGAGTATATACATCATATGTGCTTCAAGAAATAGGGGTATTTGTTTTAAGGAAAGGACTTATGTAAATTTAGCTTGTTATAAGTTAGATACAAGCATTTTGAATGATTTCAAAAGTTTAAAACTCTAAACATAAGGATTGAATGAAGTAATGAGCAATCACTAAGTTGTATACGTATGCGATTGTCAGAAAGATTAATGTAAATTCAAAAGAATTGAATATAAGCAAGTCTCATGAAAATTACAAGTGATTGAATACCTTATATTTGGGTATTTAATAGAATAAATGAATATTTACTAAGTTTACGAAGTTAAACATGTATATATGCAACCATTAAGAAAGGAAAATATTAATGGTTATTAAGAAGGGTAAATGTTAATTTCTAGAAGTTAACTTGCTATAATAAATGCAAAAGATTGAAAACCCAAGACTTAGGGTTAAATGGAAAGACTGATCAACTATGAAGGTTATATAGATATGAATATATATATGGGTATTAAAAGATGTGATGTATTAATAGAGAAAAGTATTTAAAGTTAACTTGCTTAGGATTAAACACAATTTGAAAATCATATGATATACATACATATGTCATTTAAGACATGAGGTGGGGATAAAGGAAATAAGTCACTTACTAAGATTATTTAGTTATGTGGTTATCAATGGACTTATGAGTAAGTCAAAATATATATGTGACCATTAGCAAAGGTGAATATGAATTTCAGAAAAATTGAATTAAAAATGGCTTGTTATAAGTCGTAGAGGAAGGCCATGAACAGTTTCAAAAGTTTAAACCCTAGACAAGGGTGCCAAATTAAATGAACAACATATTACTAAGGTAGTATGCTTCTATATATGTAAGGTTGTTAAGGTAAATGGAGAATTTTGAAAGAATAGATTAGAAGTAACTTGGTATAAAGTATAAGAGAGCACTTTGAATAGTTTTATGTGTATAAAAGAATATCTTGAATAGTTTCAAGAGATTCCTACACTAGACATGAGTATGAAAGAAAAGAAATGAACCAATCACTAAATTTATATGGGTTTGGGTGGCTAAGAAATATAAGTATTAACCCAGAGAAAAAGTAACTTATTATGAACTATATGGGAATTGAAAACTATATGACATGTATATATGAATTGATAAGGCATACAAGCACAAGACATCACGTAAATGTATAAGAAGATCATTTTCATTTGTCTAGGAAGAGGCAATGAAAAGATGGAAGGCGCAAAAGGATCGTCATAGGTAAGCAAGCAACGCTTTTATAAATGTGTTTTCTTCTCAAAGAATAAAATGAATTGTAAATTGCTCTACTTAAATGTTTCTAAATTTGTTTAAGGATGGTCATTACTTCATTTGAATTGAACTATTATTTTAACATCCTATGACTATGTTTCCACAGGATAATTTGATCAGCGCTTATGTGTTCACAATGATTATGCAAATATTTTCTTGAATTAAATGTTGCTAAATTGAAATGATATTCGAAAGGATTGTGCAAATACTTCTCTACATGAGAATGACATGTTGCCATGTGAATGAGGTATATAATGCTGGGGTAAATGAGAGTAATGTATGGAATGGAAGCAGGACACGAGGTCCACTCTTGACGTTGCCAAGTCGAAAGGATCATGTTATGGAAAGATATTCCTCTGGCTAGCATACTCTCACATGAAGGATTACGTTATGGATGGACGATCACTTTATAAGTGTCATCTATCAAATAGAAAGAATGCATTTGCACATACATGGTTATGAAATGCCTAGAAATTGGGATTGAGAAGGTTTATATTAATGATTTATATGAATGATTTACATAAGTGATTTACATAAAAAGTTTATATAAAATGTGTTACATGAAATGAAGAAAATTCTTGTTTATTGAGTTTCATATTCATGTTTTGTTTTTCCCAATCATAGACAAGTGCATGGAAATTCAAGTGATGGAAAACATGTTCTTGCTAAGTGACGAGCTGTGTATATATCTAATTAAAATGCTCGTTTTAACGCAAGTATACATGCCGATCAAGTAATAAAGAGTGAGTTAAGTATCGTTCCTACGAGGATATGGTCTAACTAAGATTATTAGTTAGTTCAAGTGCTTTCGGTGAGTAAAAAGGGATTTCATAATTGAAGTTAAAAAGATACAAAATATGTAAAAGAATAGAGAAAAGTTTAAACGGAATAGTGGGAATACTAAAAGAAATGATTAATTGGGGATGACGGATGGGATAGTCGGGAATCCTTGAATCTAAACTATATTGCATTGGTTCCTTTTTCCTTAGATTGTGCAGAGATTTTCTAGTCCAAGTTCGATAATCGTTACATATATCTTCCAACACATATAAAGCTAATTACACAATATTCAATCGTTATGTTCTCATGCAATTAAATGAAGTGGAATTGATAGATGCATAACCTGTTCAAGACTACATAGGGTTTAACTGTATATTCCTATCCATTAAACAACTCCCCTTAACAAAAGAAAAAATCTATGCCCTACACATGGATCTAACAGAGATTTTTCTTTTCCAAAGATAAATCTTGCAATTAAATCATTTTACAAGATAGCTGTGAAACTCCGATTTTAGAAACATGTATGAAACCCTAGGGTTATAAACCCTGAGTAATATAATGATATTTTACAATATATGGCATTGAAAGATTAAATAGCTAATTATGGAATGTTAATTCGGATGAATAGTGCACGTGAATAGTAAACATGGGATTAAGAAATATGTTAATTTAATCACTTTGGATTAACTTAATCATAAAAGAAAAAAAAAGGAAGCTTCCCACTAAAGGATAGAGATTGCTTTTGGATTTTTTTATGATTTTTGGATTTTAATGGATTTTGAGGAGAAAACATAGAAAAATTCATATCTTACAATTCGGAAGTCAGATTAAGGTGAAATTTTGTATGGATGGCTAAAATATTATGCCTAATATGATGGATGGATTGAATTAAGCCAAATATTATGGAAAATGTGTTTCTTGGAGAGCAAGTAAGTGAGGCTTAACTTTTCCAAAGCAAGTCATTAATTCTACATTTTACTTTTTGAAAAAGTAGCTTAAGATATGATATTTTAATGAAATCAAATATACAAAAATCCCCCAAAGTCCACCATGGGAAAACGTGAGCTAGCATGGGGATTTGTGCCAAAAATTCAATGGTTGAGATAAGCTCAATCAAGGATAATCAACGGTTGAGATCAATCACGTCTTTTGATGAAAATCAAGCAATTAATGGATGGATCAGCAATGGCAACTCATGGCCAGCAATTTTCCACCTAGGATAATAAGAAATTTCTTGGAAATGAGGTGGAAATGACCTAAGTAAAAATATTTATAATTTAGCCCAAATTTCAAGGGGGTAAGGTGCACTATATAAAGGGGAGGGTGCCTTGAACGAATTTCACACCCACCCCAAGCATTCTTAGCGTGAGAAATTCATTCCCCACGTTTTTGAAGCAAGAGAGAAAGAGAGAGAGAAGAAAAGAGAGAGAAAGAGCCGAGTAGGAGGGGAGTTCTCCACTTGAGGTAAGGGAATTCTTTCCAAATTTCTTTAGGATGTTCAGTAAGGTAAAATCATGCTTAGATAATGCCTAAGCATGAGAAAATAAGTATGGTTATAATGCCAAAGTAGAATTATGCCAAAACATCAAAAATTTGGAGCGAAGTTAGAGCATTTGGGAAAATCATGTATGATATGTTTAAATAATGCTCCAAATTTGATAAATGATAATTTGAAATGTATGATTATGATAAATATGATGTTGGAATGATGATATATTAATCTCATTATTTTTGGAATTAAGGATTATGCTTAAGTGAATTTATGTTGATTTTTAGTATATGGAGAAAATGATTTATTTAGCCAAGTAAATGATGATAAATTCAAAATGTATGAAATTTTCTATGATATACTAAGCATAAGCTATGTCATGGTATTTTTTATAACGTGATTTTGAAGAAAATTTGAGATTAATATTTAAATATATGGATGGAATTTTAAAAAAATTTATGGATAAAAATCCATATAAGGAGGTAATGACCAAGTATTTATAAAGGGATAACCTCTATAAAAATGAGATAATGAATGATCATAAAACATGCATGGAAAGCAACCTAAGACATGAAATGGATGGATAAAATATCCATTTTTCTTGTATAGGGAAAAAAGAAGGAGAAGGTTGAGGACACCGACTGAGAAGGTAAGCAAGCACAACTTTGAAAATGTGATTTTTATGAAATATGTTTAAGGGTGGTCATTCCTATAATGTTTTGAAATGATGAATGTTTATGAGTTTTTATGAAAAGTCATGCCGGCATATTGATATCATGTGATGTTCATGGACATGTGTATATGTATGATGCATAATGAAGAGGCTTTGGTGGAGGAAGTAGGATCAGGGATCCTTTTTCACCATTGCCAAGTCGCAAGGGCTGTGTGCCGGCGGCGCCCTCCCGAGAGGTGGGGGCACAAGGAAGAGGCTTTTGGTGGAGGTAGAAAGCGGATCAGAGGGTCCCCCTTCACTATTACCGAGTCGTATGGCTGTGTGCCAACAGTGTCCTCCCCAGAGGTGGAGGCAAAGGAATGTTATGTATGAATGAATGCATTGCATTTTCATACATAGACTGAAAAGGAAAGCATGGATTTAAAATTATGTTTTTAAGGGATGGTGCAAATAATTCTCTTCATGAGAATGACAAGTCACCTGTGTAAGAGGTATATAATGCCGGGAAAATCAAAAGTCATGCATGTAGGAACCATGTAGGCGTCAAGAGGAAGAGAGGTTCCCCTTGATGAGGCCAAGTCGGAGACAGCGGGTGTATTGGACCATGCTATGTGAGATGTTCTCTAGGCTAGCATACCTACACACGAAGGGTTATGTCAGGAATGGAAAGGAATCATTTGCACATCCAATGTTTATGAAAAGGTTTCTGTGCATTTGATAGTTGATCACTTGGTAAGTGTCTCCTATCGAATGGAGAGAAATGCATTTACGAATGGTTTACATGAATGGTTTACATGAATGATTTCCAAGAATGGTTTACGAAAAGGTTTCTATTCCATTGGTAGTTGATCACTTGATAAGCATCTTCTATCGAATTGAGAGAAATGCATTTAAATGAAAGAAAAATGCTTGCTTATTGAGTTTTGACTCATGTTTTGTTTTCCTAACCTCAGACAGATGTAGGGAAAGCCAAGAGATGAAGGGATGTGTTGCTAAAGGAAAAAAGGAATTTACAAAGGTTAGTAGATTTTTGTATGAATAGATGCCCTAATGGGATATGATGAGAAAGGACATAGATTGTATGAAATTATGAAGTTATGAATAATATAAGAAATTGATGATTTATGATGATATGGATAAGTCCATTATGAATGATGATAAGTATATGTTTATGTGATGAAAGAAAAGAAAAAGAAAGAAATGAAAAAAAAAATTTAGACAAGATCCAATTAATAACCCGCCGCGTGATCAGGGCAACAATCCTGAGTCACGTTTACCAATCGACAAGATCCCAGAGTAAGGCTTCTAGGCACCTCGGTTCGGGGCGCCACAGTAGCTAATCTTTGTAAAAAGCATTAGACAACATATGCAAGGGTAAATCCACACAGCACAATCATATAAAAATCAAATATTTATTTATGAATCTTAAAGAATCAAAACAGTATAATTAGATATCAATTCATCCTAACTGCCCATTTATGGAAGTTTAGCTCAAAGACATGGCATCGAAATCCATTACATCTAATATGAAAGTATTCTAAGAAAATAGAGAAAAGGAAAGAGAATGAGAAAAAGAAAACTGAATCTCGGAAGCTTCCACCAACAAGATCGAATCTCCTCTTCAGATGCGCTAGAAACGAGTCCTTTTCCTTCTCTGTGCGGCTGCTCCGTCGGCTCTCTCCCTTGTGCACGAATCCCTATGTTTCTATTTAAGTCACTTAACCCATACGACACACGTGCAGAAACGCACGTGTGCGGATTCGCCGTGGCACCTAGGCGCCAACTCCCTAGATGCTGCATAACTTAGAAACTCTTCGGGATGCCTCTGCATACTAGTGAAGTGGCACCTAGGCACCTTAAGAAGACGCCTGGGGGCTAACTCTCTGGAAGCTTTGTGACTTAGAAACTTTCCGGAATGCCTCTGTGTGCTAGTGAAGCGGCGCCTAGGCGCCAACTCACTAGAAGCATTTTGTCGTGTGAAGTGCTGGAACTTCTGGCTAAGGCACGTAGGGTCACGCCTAGGCGCCAGCCTGCTTGCTTCTTCACTTGGCTCCGTTCTTCATTCGACTCGCTCGCATGCTTGTAATTGTCCGTCCTTCCTGCAAAAATGACTGAAACTAAGGGTGTGTTTGGTAATGAATTAAACTTTTGATGAAAAGTTTTGGAGAGTAAAAGTTGTCAAATGATATGATATAATAGGGGTAATGATGAGTAGTAAATAGGATAAAGTTAAAATAGATAGGTTAGTTGTGTAGAAATGATTGAAAAGTAAGGTAGTTGTATAGGAAAATATGAAAAATGATTAAAAAATATGATAGTTGTGGAGAGTGAAAAGTTTTAGAATGAAAAGTTTTAACTTGACATTTTTTGCCAATTGTCAAACATACCCTAAATAAATGAACTAAAAATGCCTATTTTATACTAAAAATGTCTATTTTATACTAAAAATGCATAAAAACTACATAATACTCCTAAAATGCAAAGTGAGTGAAAACTAGGCTAAATGGATGCAAACTAACCCTATTCTCCTGGACTAACACGCAAAAATAGTTTGAAATGGGCCATGATAACTTGCATTTTCGCGAGTTATCACACTCCCAAACTTAAATTTTGCTACTCCCCGAGCAACACATGCAAACATAATGAATGAATGAATGAATGAATGAATGACTTTGGACTCTGTCAACTCAACCTGATTCTCATTATACTTCTAACAATCGGATCTCTCTCTTCAACAAGATCAAGCATAATCTTAACTTGAAAAATCATCCATCTCTCAAAATAGGACATACATTTTCATTTTTCATTCTCGAACAAAGTTACAAGTGGATGACAGTATTTCTAGTACAAAGTAGTAATTCAACCATGCTAATCTTCCTTTTAATCAAAAGAAACTGGTTAGAAAATCAATACAAAACAGGTGAACCAAGGTTTAAGCAGAATTTTCTGGTCAAAGAACATGATAATAATTCACTGGATTCCATTTTGCTTAACTGCACATTCTTTCCCCCCCAAACTTATTGCAAGACTCTCCTCCCCATATTCTAGGATATCTGAAGATCTATTTTTATCTTTTGTTTGATTTTTTTTTGGGCTCTCCTCACCATATTTTTAGGTATCTGGGGAGAGTTTTCTTTTTAAAGCGTTATTACTGTGATTTTTCCTTGACTTTTTACACGAACCTTGACATTTTTTTATGCCAAGTCCCGGTTACTCAGCTTAGGTCAATCGCCCCCTTTTATTATTCCAATAACTTGGTAGGGATACTGAACATGCAAGTTAGCCCATTTTAGATCTTATTAGAAAATTTTGTGAAGTATTACCATTTCTGAGATCATTAATTCCCTTCAAGCACGTGGTTAACATTTGTTTAACTCAGTTATTATCATTTTAGTTGAAAGATTAATATGAACTTGAATTAGAACAATGTACTATGAAATTCTTTTGATTCATTCACATGTCACTTGGAACTTGCCTTTACACATAGTCCTTAACATGAATTGCCAATTTTTCATGAAATCAATTTCAAGTTAAGACTTTTCTCAACCTTGCACATTTTCATCAAAATAGATAGAAATAAGATAATTTTCATCAGCAGAAGTTGACATAACATGCAATCTAATCAAAATATAGAAAATAAACTTATGACCGAGAAATATACACCCCCTAAAACTTGAGAGATGCATTGTCCTTAATGCATGAGACTAAAGGTAAATTAATAAAGAAATACAAAATGAAAAACAAAATGGAAAGGACCGGAACTCCCTTAGGTATCTGACTCGGTCGAGTCATTGTCCTCATGATCGGTCTCTCTACCCTGCTGCTGGGAAGACTACCGAAGCAGGCCTGGAACTCAGGAGGCGTCAACAGAAATGGAGGTAAAGCCGTCGTGTCTATGTGTCGCTCCTTCATCAGTCGGTGAACATGGGCATCCATCACCCGATTGGACTGCTGCAAAAACCGAGATTGAGCCGCCATCAAGTCTCCAGGTTGGTTAGTCTATCACTGGTGGATGGTGGTTGAGATGAGGGACCCGCGGGTGGTGACGGCATGGGACGAGTGGTAATAGTTCTGACTCGGGGCTGTGTGCGTAAGGAAAGATCGTCGACAATTGCCTCCCATCGGACTAACGCCCTTTTGCATAGCCTTGTGATCAGTGACGAGAACCAGCAACTGCCTCGAGGAGCCTTCGCATTAGCACATATACGGTGGTATAGCAACCTCCCCACATCGATAGTCATCCCAGAGTAGATAACATGCAAAAGAAGCGCCCTATCCATAGTCACCTCGCTCACGTCGATCAACGGCATCAGTCTGGCTGAGACAAAATAAAAGAACAACTTCCCATCATATTGCATATCCCCACGCTTGAAAGACGTGAGTTGCCCTCCCGTCGACTTCCACATAGGTGGTCGTTCACAATAATAGCTCATGATGGTGTTGATGTCCTTGTCCTCTCCCTCCAAAAATGCCTCATATTGATCTGGGCGATCAATGTTAGGCGTCTCGTAGAAAGCATTGATCACTACGGGGTGGAACAGGACTATCTTTCCATGGACTTTTACTTAGCCATGGTCGTGCTCCACCGCGTTGGCATAAAACTCCTTGACGACCGGTACAATGGCTGGTTGTGGCTGGGCCATGAACTTTTGCCAACCTCGAGTATTCAGGGCATTGATGAACGCATCGGAGAATGAATCGATCTTAATCCCCCTCTCCGGAATCAGATGGCATTGAATGTCTGAGCTGACACAAATCGATTTGCGTCGAAGTCGATTGGATCTTGGGCTTTCTTCTTCTTATCAGAAGATGATGACGTCATGTCTTCTTGATGCTCAAATAACCCATTAGAATGGCAATCCACAACCAATATCAAGCAAGCACCCGCAAGAACTCTAAACCGAACTTCCAATCCTCCGTCCAACCACCAAAACTCAATCCCAACTCCAACTTCGCATTCACCCAACACAAAGCAACTTGCAAGACAATTAGGTCACACCAAAGGACAAGAGAAGTTACCCCGGGAGCTTTGCAACCAAAATTTGAAGTAGGAAGCTGTCTACACTGGCGCCGCAGCGCGGCTTGTATGGCGCCTAAGCGCCGCTCAACTGTACTTGGAAATTCGGCACCGGCCAAAAATAGGGATGAAAATGGGGTATGAAATGTATGAAAAATGGAGGGAACATGGATTGTAGGAATGTGGCTTAAGATTGGGAACGAAAAAACTTGATTTTGGCTGGATTTGAGTGGAATCTTAGAATGGGGAAAAGATGGAAATGGAATGGAGAATAGAGATGATGGAATGGAGATGAGATTGAGGATGAAATGAGAATTGAATGGAGCGGGGTAGTGAATCTTCTTGCTTAGGCTTGGAGAGGAAAAATGGAGAGGAGAAACGACGTCGGGGATTGGGGTTAGGGTTTTAACCCTAACCTGAGCCTTATAAGCTCGTCCGGGTCGCACTGTCCACAACTCGGCGCCGGGACACCGATGCTGCTGTGCCTAGGCGCCACTTATGCTTTCCGAAATTCTCGGGATCATCATCACGGCGCCGGGGCACCATGTTGGGGCGCCTCGGCACCACTATTCTTCAGCGACCTTTTTGAAATTTTGCTCCCAACTGCTTCCTAGCAAGTTTAATGTCCTCAGCCCGACATTCCCGCTGTCTAGGGATCCTTCAATACTACTGCCTCCTTGCAACGCTACAGATCGTCCCCCATGTAATGCTTTAAATGTTGCCCATTCACAATGAAACTGCTACCGGACGCCTCGTTGAGTACTTCCATTGCCCCGTGCTCAGTTGCTTTTAGCATAATGAATGGTCCCGACCATCGTGATTTGAACTTTCCTGGAAACAACTTCAATCTTAAATTGAAGAGCAAGACTCTTTGACCTGGCTCGAATCTCCATGGCAGAATCTTTTTGTCATGCCATTTCTTCACTTTTTCTTTGTAAATCTTGGCATTTTCATACGCCTGCATTCTGAATTCGTCCAACTCATTGAATTCAGCTCTATATAAACACTTGTGTGGAACATCTTAAGGCATCTTAGAATGTCCTTCGAGCTAGGGATGAGGTCCGGGAGCGAGAAGCGTGAAGAGCACAAGGCAAGAAGCGAGGCAGTGAGTTGCTTGGAGCGGTTGAGATACCATCGAGGCTTTCGATCAATAAGGTTTTCCTTTCTTTCTTTCTTTTTAATTTTAATTGTCTTGTTTATAACGGATATAGATACAATATTATTTTGTATTTGATTTTATAAACATGCTTGGGTAAACCATTATCTAGGGTTTAGGATCTAGTATGCGTCCAATGATTATTTAAGGCATTTCGTGTTAATTTAATACCTTGTGGTTTAATGTTTGCTTGGTGTGAAGGCCTATACTTTGGCAATGATTTCAATATATTCAGTTATGGAACCAAAAGGTGCAAATCTAATATATGATAATCAAGATATTAATCCTAGATATCTAAGGCCATGAGAATGGAGTAATTCGACATTATTTAGGATTTGAATTTTAATATTTTTCTTTTCTTCCTTTCTTCTTTTTTCTATTCTTTCTTTGTTTATTCTCTTTTTAAACAATTTTTTCTCTTTCTTTCCTCTTTTACTCTATCTCTTCGTATATTTTTTGGTTTTGTTTTTCTTTTTTTCTAGAAGTTATTTGATGGCATACTATAATCAATGATATGATAGAATGAGTGTTATATCTTTTCATGATAATAGGATGGTTAAGAATTATGAAATAATAGACCGGTACAAGTCATATGGAGAAGGGACTTTAATGATAAATGCACCATACCAACAAGATTGGGGATATGAGCAATAAAAATTTTATAACCATGACAATTCCCATCTTGTCGAAAATCTTTTCTCAAACACTTACAATCATGATGGGCCTACACATTCAAATTTTTATTGGTCCGATGATCGTATATTTACATCTGAATAAAATTACTTTCCACCTCAACAACATGGCTTAAATTTTGAAAATAAGTTGGAAAATTTTTCTTCATCCATTACACAACAACCAATAATACCACCATAGCTTGAAGAATCCTTGTTAAAACACATTATTACAATGAACCAAAGACTTAATCAACTAAATGAGTGTCTTCTAATTCTAAGAGAACAAGTTGTATAACAAGTCAGTCATATAAATGAGAAGTTTGATGAACCTCCTAGTCAACCATGTATAAACTCTCTGAATTTTTTTGAGGATTATGATGAAATCATCTCAATTAAAAAAGATCAAGTAGATGATGAGATGCATACAAATGAACAAGTATAGATTCTAAATCAATCATATCAAAAAGTCATTCTGAATGATGAGAATCAAGCGAATAATGAGATGCAAGATGATGACAAAGAGCAAATTCAAAATCAATCAAATCCTTAGGAAGCTCAAGACGAAAGCAATGAGAAAAGGACAACGATCAACCCATCTGAGGAAAAAGAGATAGAGAAGTCATCCATACCATTTTAGCCATACAAGTCATCATTTGACTTTTTGCAGAGAATAGATGAATATTGTATAAACACTAAAGAGATGGACATTGATGATCATAACTTTAGAAAATTTCTCTCCTTTTATTTGTATCCTTATTTAGACACTAACAATATTTATGATTTGACAGGGAACTACAATATCATGATGTTGTGCAAGGAGTTGTTGGATATCACATTTGGTGATACTCTAAGTTTCACAAGTATGTGTATTGCAACATAAGAGAACATAGAAAAAAACCCATATGAACTTGTATTTAAAAGATTGGATATTGGTTAATGAATATTTAACCAGTCTGGCTGAAAATATTAAACTTAGAGCTGCTTAGGAGGCAACCTAAGATTTAGTTAGTGGAGTATTAATTTCTTTCTAGCATTTTTATTTTTTTAGGATTTTGATATTTTTTATTTGTAGTTTTCGTTTAATGTTTCGAGGAATTCGCTGAGGAAGAATGCAGTATGAAAGCCTCTACAAATTAATAGGGAAGTTGATAAATATCACTGAAACACTCGCTTAAATTGATATGCATGTGTGATTGAATAAACTGTCCTTAATAATGAGGAAATGTTAATTTTAAGTCCGGGGGTGAATGCATTGTATTATTTCTTTGATTACCCATTTGATTAAAAGAATACTGTGCTGAATGAATATTGTGCTAAATTTCTCATATTTTTAAAAAAATTTGCCAAATTTTATTGAAAAAATGCATGAATGTTGACTTTAAACTAATTTAAACCCCACTTTGAATTCTTGTGATCCCTTTAAGTAAACCATACTTGGAATTTCAAACACTTTGAACTAGGCATATAATTGAATTCTACTGAGTTGTTGAGTTTATTTTTGAGCATGTATTTGTTAAAAATATTCATATTTTTGTTTGTGATCACTTGAAAAAAATAATATATGGAGGCACAAATTCTGTTTTCATTCAAAATTAGAGTAATTCCCTCTAATTTGTCAAAGTTATTTCTAACATACACAATTGGTTAACTAAAAAGGTAGTTTTCCCATATGCATGAAAATCTCATTCTACTTGAAGGATTTCCAAAGCTATTACTCAACTTCACTTGTTTGTGGAATATGATTAAGACATTCTTTTGTTTGATGAGCCTATTTCTAAGAGCATTTCCATTGCTTACCCCTATTGAGCTTGAATTTGAATTTCTTTGACACTTAATTTCCACTTTTCAAATTCAATTGACTTTAAATTTGAATCTGAAGCTGAAAAGTATAATGAGAATGAGGTCAACCACACGGCTTATGCGATTGATAAAAATAACTCTCCGGATACCTTGAAATACGGAGAGGAGAGTTGTATATGCAAAAAAAATTCTGAAATACCCTAAAATATGGTGAGGGGAGTTATCATCGGACTTGGTTAAAAAACAACAAAATAAAAATATTGCTAAACTAAGGGTAAGAACAGGATTGAAAGAGAATAAAAGCACTATGGGGGTGATTTTATTTTTTTGTGCGTACAAGGCGCAAATCAAAATCGGAGACTGTTCGATCACACTATGAACTTAACTATTGTCCTATTAAAGTTCTTACGATTCTATGATCTAGTCAACCGAGTCGATGGAGGAAATTTTGATGCTAAGATTTGATGAGATGTATGTGAGGATATTTTCTATGTTACTACCATTAATTGAATGATTAAATATATGTATTAAACAACTAGATAAAAAGGGAGGATCTCTGAGAGCAGGAGTTTGTATTGCAGGAGTTGTTGAACTCTTATTGATTGAAAGTAGAAAATATAATAATATGTATAGTATTAGTCGAGTGAGAAGGAATTTTTTATTTAGGATTTGAAGAATTGCTACGTCAATGTTTCTGATTTAATATTGTCACTTATTTTTTATTTATATTCATTTTTTGCTCAAAGTCTTTAAGATAAACAAAGGTTTAAGTGTAGGGGTATTTGTTAAGTCACTTTTATACTATTTATTTTGGATAATAATCAGATGAGAATTTGAGTATTTAATATGATTTGAATCATATTTTGATTAATTAAGCTTAGTAATATAAACACTCACCAACCGATACAATTTGTGCAAAGCAGGAAACGTATGTGCAATTTTAGTGTAAATAAGGTCAAATTAACAAGTCTCGATGAAAGCAGGAGTAAATTGCAAATTGAAGAGTCTCTAAAGAAAAACTGCATTTAAAGAAAAATACTATTCATACGCAGTTACTGTTCATACACGGACTGTTCATGTGTAAACTGTTCATGTACAGACTATTTACGCAGACTGTTTGTGCACTGTTCATGCTTACTATTCACATTACTGTTTATGCGCACTATTTGCCTCTATATAAACACTTATGGGGAACATCTTAAAAGTATCTTAGAACATCCTTAAAGCTAGGGCTGAGGTCCGAAAGCGAGAGTAGTGAAGAGCACGAGGCAAGAAGCGAGGCGGTGAGTTGCTTGGAGCAGTTGAGACACCATCTAAGCTTACGATCACTAAGCTTTTCCTTTCTTTCTTTCTTTCTTTTAGTTTTAATTGTCTTGTTTATGATGGATATTAGTTACAATATTATTTTGTGTTTGATTTTTATAAACATACTAAGCTAAACCAGTTATCTAAGTATAGGATGTAACTGTTGGAAACATGTGGAAAAGAAGCCAAGTCTATGTTTTGATGATTAAAAACTCAATTTGAGTAAGTTTTGGTTACTAACATGTTTGTGGAAATGACTTAAGGTTATAAATTTGAAGATTATAAAGCATGGCAAGTCAAGTCGATTTCCAAGTCGACTCAGGCTTCGACTTAGGCCAAGTCGATCCCCAAGTTGACTCAAGAAGCGATTTCAAGACGTCATTCCCTTCCAGAGTTGAAATCGAGAATGAGAGGTGCCAGAGTCGCATCCCAAGTCGACTCCGCTTGCGACTTGGATGAAGTCGCAGACCAAGTCGACTCCAGCATCGACTTCGAAACGTCATTTCCTTCCAAAGTTGAAATCGAGAACGAGAACTGCCGAAGTCGCATCCCAAGTCGACTCCGCTTGCGACTTGAGTTGAAGTCGCAGACCAAGTCGACTCCAGTCGCGACTTGGAGGCGTCATTTCTGTCCAGAGTTGAAACCGAGAACAAAGGCTGCCGAAGTCGCATCCCAAGTCGACTCCGCATGCGACTTGGGTGAAGTCGCAGATCAAGTCGACTCCGACTTCGACTTCAATACGGAAACATGCAGATCAAGATAAATGGTAGATTCAAGAGTTTCAAAAGAAGATGAAGGTAGAAGACAACTCAAAGACTCAAGACTCAAGACATGAAGTCAAACATGAGAATTATAAAGAGTCTCAAAGGAAGAACAACCAAACAATAAAGAAATTCAAGCAAGCAATGCATTCCAAGATTCAAGTACTCAAGAACTCAAGAAAAGGAATCCAAGGTATTTTATGTAAAGAGATATAAGGGAGAACATTCAATATGAAGAAAATCTAATGATCAAAGTCATCTCTGAAGATTTCAAGTTCATCAAGCAAGCTGCCGAGGTGAAGTCGCACCCGAAGTCGACTCCACCTGCGACTTGGGTCAAGTCGAGGACCAAGTCGACCCAGTTAGGAACTCGAAGGAGTTACGAACTGGCGAAGTCGCACCCGAAGTCGACTCCATCTGCGACTTGGGCGAAGTCGCACCCGAAGTCGACTCCACCTGCGACCTAGGTCGCAACGGTCGAAAAATTTTCGAACGTTGGCGCATTAAATGCGCGCCACCTACCTCCAAACGTTCGGATTCCCTCCACAATTATAAAAGGCAATCAATATGAACGAGGAGGGTAGCTGAGAATTCATTAAGTGAGCATAACTCCCATCTTTAAGAGCTTCAAGTGATCAAGCCAATTTTTAGAAGAAGAACTTTGCTTCAAACTGCCAAGAGTTGCTTGCTGAATCTCTACACCTACACTACAAGTTCTTCTCTGCGTCAAAACTGCCTCTACACAACAGTAACGTGTAGAAACTTTCTTTTATTCTTATTGTTGTATTGAACTTGTTTTAGCTTGGGTAGCTAAGAACAAGTGTATGCAAAGTAGTGTGTGATTGGAGTGAAACTCGTCACCTACTTGTGCTGTGTATTGTTGATGCCCCCTAGAGCTAGAATCTAGAAGAGAGTGGAGACTCTAGTTATATTCGCGGAATACATAGTGGAACCCAAGTCACAAGGGGTGTGAGCTTGGAAGAGTGGAGTAGGGAGGTTGCCCGAACCACTATAAAATCTTGTGTGTTCATTTCTGTTTCTGCTCTTTACATTATTGCTCTCGTTTTGTTTCTTCATAAAGGGGACTAGATTAATCCGGGGTAAAGTTTCTGTTTAAGTTGTAAATTTTTAAATACCCAATTCACCCCTCCCCTCTTGGGTAATTGTCATTAACTCGGGACCAACAGTAACATGTGTCTAACGCAGCAGATATTGTGATTTGATTATTTAAGATATTTTGTGTCAATTTAATATCTTATGGTTTAATGCTTGCTTGATGTGAAGGCCTACACTATGGCATTGATTATCATATATTAGGTGATGGAATCAAAAGATGAAAGTCTAATATACAATAATCAAGATATTAAACTTGGAAATCTAAGATCATGAGAATAGGCATGATAACCTTAAAGAATCCCATGAACGGTCACAGAACTTAATGAATCCTAATTGACTTAATCTCATGAAAATAGGTAGTTAAGAATATACTAGGGTTATGCCTTGCAGGTTTTGAGAGAAGGTGTAAAGATAATTTAGAGTTTGTTTTCCTTTAACACATAATATCCATATTAAATAAGCAATCCATGTATCTGTTGCAGAAGATGTACATGAAACTCTAAATCATCGGTACTTGAATCCCTTGAATTTTAATTCTTCGTTCTACATTCTTAAGATCAACTATCTTTTTTTCTTATTTCTTCCCTTTTACTTTATTCTCTCTATGTTTAATATAAGTGTTTAAATTTAATGTCTTAAGTTCTGAATTCCCTATAGATTGATATTTTATATATGACAATCTACGACCTATGCACTTGCAATGAGATTGCGAATAACAGCCTGTAAAAATGGGATGGAAATGGAATTCTAAGAGGATCAAATTAAATACTTGAGAGAGATAAATGCAATTTCAATTGTATTGATCCCAAAGAAGAAAGGTGCAACTAAGATCACAAATTTCAAACCAATCAGTTTATGCAATATGATGTATAAAATCATTGCTAAAGAGCTAGCCAATAGGTGTTAATGTTGTTTGAAGAATTTAATTTCAGAAGAAGAAAGTACCTTCATTACAAAGTGTCTACTAACATACAACATTTGGTGGCATTTGAGGCAGTGCATGGTCTGAAAAATAGGCATTCAGGAAAGAGAGAGGATGTAGTCATTAAGTTGGACATGTCAAAAGCTTATAACAGAGTCGAATGGGAGTTTATCATTGAGGTAATAAGGAAAATGAGTTTTCATCAAAAGTAGCTTTAGTGGGTTAGAAGTTGCCTAACCTCTGTATGTTATCTTTGTTAATGTAAATGGCTCAAGCTCCAGCTCATTTCAACCAAGGTGAAGGTTGCATCAAGGTGATCGTTATCATCCTACATATTACTCTTCTATGCGGAAGGACTTTTAGCACTTCTTAGTAGGCGTGGGAATCAGGGCAGGTCGGGATTACCGGACCGGCAGGGCGGGTCGGGTCAAAGTTCTAAGATTTTCTTAAATTTTGAATGGGGCGGACCTACCGGATCCCGGTCCCTTAATACCCGCCGACCCGCTAACCCGCACTCCCATCGCTGCATGTGTGCAAGAGAAGAAAGGGTTAAGAATGATGACGTGGATGCATCATGTCGAGCTTCTCTTCCCCCAAAACTCAAAAGATGAATTCTTGGGAGGTAATAAATGCTCTGAGCCTATGAAAATGCAATCAAGTGGAACTGTATTGTTTCATGTCACCCAAATAATTTTCTTTTTTTTTTTACATAAGCATCGCTTGTGAACCTGGCTTACGACAGCCATGATTGTTGAGCGCTGGCTGAGAAGGGAGCAACGGAAATAAAACGCGCAGGGGGAGGGGACGGGTGGGAAAGTGGCATGCGGTACGGGAGGACTCGAGTACTCGACTCTGCCAGTATGCCCAGATCCCATGTTCGTTCGCCGCCAGCGCCCGTTAGAGGCTCAGATCACCGCTACGCCCGCAGAGTCACAAATCCCTTCGCTGCCCACGCCTGTTTTTCGCCCACGCCCCATTCTTCGGTGATCCTCCATAGCTCTCGTCCTCAAGCCCGTTCGTCATATCGTTCGCCGGGAATAGAATTTTGAACAAGGCATGTGTCATTAACTTGGGTGAATAAATATTCATGTTTTATTTAAGTATTTATGTTTTACTTTGGCTGATTAGTAATAGATTAAAGCATATAGTAGTTAAATTTAATATAGATTTGTCTTTATACTTGATAGGTTCATAAATTCTTAAAAATTTCTTACTTGACCCGTAGTTTTTACCCGACCCGTCATCCCGATATCGATCCGTTACTAACCCGAATTTTGTCCTAAGACCTAATAAAAAAAAGTAAGGGTCAAACCGACCTTTTCCCGACCTGGATAAAAATAAGGGTCAAATAAGATTTTTGAAAGGTAGGGTCAGGGTTAGGCATGTTGGTCCCGAGTTTATGGCAATTACCCAAGAGGGGAGGGGTGAATTGGGTATTTAAAAATTTAAAACTTTAATTGGAGATTTTACCCCAATTTAGTTTAAACCCCTTTAATGAAACAAATAGAAAGCAATAAGATAATGAAAGCGAAAATGAAAAACAGTAGACAAGATTTATAGTGGTTCGGGCAATCTTTCCCTACTCTACTCTTCCAAGCTCACACTCCCTTGTGACTTGGGTTCCACTATGTATTCCGCGAATACAACTAGAGTCTCCGCTCTCTTCTAGATTCTAGCTCTAGGGGCATATACAACCAGAGCCTCCGCTCTCTTCTAGATTCTAGCTCTAGGGGGCATGTATAACAAGCAACACAAGTAGGTGATGAGTTACACTCCAATCACAACCCTACTTGCTATATCTTGGTTTGAAACACCAAACTCAAACCAAGCACCAAAATCAAATAACAAGATGAAATAGAAGAAATCTACACTTTACATATTTGTGTAGCAAGTTTCAGCTCGAGGAAGAATCTGTAGAAGCAACGAATCGTATTGCGTTGAAGCAAACAGCAACTTTGAAGTTTATTCTTCCTTTGAAAGTGTATAGATCACTAAATTGTAGAGAAAAGTGGATTGAAACTCTTAGTAGCACTTCTTTCCTCTTTTTCAGCTCTATCTTGTGTGTATCCACGTTTGCTTAAGTGTTTATATATAGAGGAGGGAGAATTTTGAACGTTGTAGAGTTGGTTGGCGCGTAATAAATGTTCCAACGTTCAAAAATTCGAACGTTACGTATCCAAGTCGCAGGTGGAGTCAACTTCGTGTGCGACTTCACCCAAGTCGCATGCTAGAGTCGACTTCGTGTGCTACTTCAGCTGTTCTTCAGTTTCCAAGTCTATTCTCTGGGTCGACTTGGTCTGAGACTTGGCTTCAAGTCGATCTTGGAGTCTACTTCGGGTGCGACTTGGCTACTTTCTTTTGCCAAGTCAGTTTGATCTTTGTTGAAGCGTCTCTTGCTTGCTTAACTTCTTCTTCTTCTTTTGTCTTTCAATACTTGGAACTTATTTGTACAAAATTTCTTTAGCTTTAAGTCTAGATAAACTTGAATCTTGTATGAACAAATCCAACTTTGATTTAGAATGATTGAATCCATGTGTCTCGCTTGCTTTAAATTTGGATTAGTCTTCATATAGTCAAGTTGAGAAATTTGAGTCGTCTTCATCTTCTATTTGACTCAAGTCTATCTCAAAGTCGACTTGTTCTTCGACTTGAACTTGAAAATCTGCCCTACCAAGTTGAAGTTGATGCTGGAGTCGACTTTGCCTGCGACTTCACCCAAGTCGCATGTGGAGTCGACTTCGGTTGCGACTTCAGAAGTTTTGCTACCCAATTTCAACGCTGGAAAGAAGTTGCTTGTGAAACCCCGATCTTAGACACGTGTATGAAACCCTAGGGTTGTAAACCCTAGGTAATATGTTAATAAAATATATATTCATGAGTATGGAAAATATGTGAGAATAAAGGTTAAAATAATTATTTATGAAATTCGGATGAATAGTGCACGTGAATAGTAAAACGTGAATAGTAAACGTGAATAGTAAATGTGGGATTAAAGAATATGTTAAGTTAATCACTTTGGATTAACTTAATCACAAAAAGACAAAAAAGGAAGCATCCCACAAAAGATATTTTTAAGGGATGGTGCAAATAATTCTCTACCTGAGAATGACAAGTCACCTAGTGTAAGAGGTATATAATGCCAGGAAAAATCAAAAGTCATGCATGTAGGAACCATGTAGGCGTCAAGAGGAAGAGAGGTTCCTCTTGATGAGGCCAAGTTGGAGACAGCCGGCGTATTGGACCATGTTATGTGAGATGTTCCCTGAGCTAGCGTACCCACACACGAAGGTTTATGTCAGGAATGGAAAGAAAGTATTTGCACACATGGATTTGAAAAGATATTTTTAAGGGATGGTGCAAATAATTCTCTACATGAGAATGACAAGTCATCTAGTGTAAGAGGTATATAATGCCAGGAAAAATCAAAAGTCATGCATGTAGGAACCATGTAGGCGTCAAGAGGAAGAGAGGTTCCTCTTGATGAGGCCAAGTTGGAGACAGCCGGCGTATTGGACCATGTTATGTGAGATGTTCCCTGAGCTAGTGTACCTACACACGAAGGTTTATGTCAGGAGTGGAAAGGAAGCATTTGCACATCCAATGTTTATGAAAAGGTTTCTATTCCATTGATAGTTGATCACTTGCTAAGTGTCTCCTATCGAATGGAGAGAAATGCATTTACGAATGATTTACATGAATGATTTATGAAAGGTTTCGAAATATGGTTTACGAAAGGTTTCTATTCCGTTGGTAGTTGATCACTTGGTAAGTGTCTTCTATCGAATGGAGATGAATGCATTTAAAATGAAAAATGCTTACTTATTAAGTTTCGACTCATGTTTTATTTTCCCAACCTCAGACAGGTGTAGGGAAAGCCAAGAGATGAAGGGCATGTGTTGCTAAAGGAAAAGAGGAATCTACAAAGGTTAATAGATTTTTGTATGAATAGATTCTCTAATGGGATATGATGAAAAAGGACATAGGTTGTATGAAATTATGAAGTTATGAATAATATGAGAAGTTGATGATTTATGATGATATGGATAAGTCCATTATGAATGATGATGAGCATATGTTTATGTGATGAAAGAAAAGAAAAAGAAAAAAAATTGGACGAGATCCAATTAAGTAACCGCCGCGTGATCAGGGCAACAATCCTGATTCACACTTACCAATCGACAAGATCTTGGAGTAAGGACAAATGTGGACGCCTCGGTTCGGGGCGCCACATTGCTGCTTGAAGTCGATACTGGAGTCGACTTCGTCTGCGACTTCACCCAAGTCGCAAGTGGAGTTGACTTCATCTACAACTTCAGTTTTTCTGCTCTCCAAAATCAACGCTAGAAGAAAGATGTTCTTTGAAGTCGAAGATGGAGTCGACTTGAGAGATCGACTTCGCCTAAGTCGATGTCTGAGTCGACTTGAGTTGTGACTTTTTGTATATATCCTTTTATAGCTTTGAACATTTGCACAATACATATTAGTAGCTTAGATTTACTCAAATTGTATTGTTTAATCATCAAAACATATGGTTTGGGTATTTTTATTCAATTTCAATAATTGTTTCCAACAAGGCACACCCTGACCCGTCCCGACCCGCCCCAATTCCCACCCCTACTTCTTAGGCTTACACATACTAGTGGCAGTCTCCATGGTTTGAGGATTAGTAAAAAAGGTCAATTTGTCTCACTTTTTTTTTATGGATGATATACTTTTGTTCTGACAAGCTCAAGTATAAGAGATTGAAGAACTCAAATGAATTCTCAAACTGTATGAAGAAGTATTCAGGAAAAAAGTAAATGCAGAGAAAACTTCCACATTTTCCAGTGAAAATACAAAGGAAGAAATAAGAAAGGCAGAAAGGGCCATTGGTACTAAGAGGAATCAAATGTCTATTTATTTAGGGCTTATAGTGTGCACAGTAAGAAATAGAGCTAGATCATTTTAGATTTTAAAAGAAAGATTTGAAGGAGAGTTCAGGGACGGTAAGAAAAATTGATTTTATGTGGCAGAAAGGAAATCCTAATTAAAGTAGTGGCACAATCGGTCCCAAGCTATCATATGAGTCTTTTCCTTCTCCTTAAAGGGCTCTACGAAGATTCGAATATGATAATTAGGAAGTACTGGTGGGGTGATAGTGAGGGACAAAGGAAAATCAGATGGGTCGGCTAGTAGTAGATGTGCAGTTCAAAAGAAAAAGATGATATGATTTTCAGAGACTTGATTGCATTCAACAAGGCAATGGTGGCGAAGCAAGCACGAAGAATACTAATGGAGACAGAAACAATAGGCCATAAGAAATTCAAATCTAAATAATTTCCTGATGGGAATTTATGGAGCTGAAAAAAGAGGAACGAGGATTAATATATATGGAACAACATTCTGTCAACCGTGCCTCTTATTAAAGCTGGATGTAGATAGAGAATTGGGAATGGGGAAAGAGTAAAGTTTTTCTGGGATAAATGGACTAATTAGGATGTATTAAGAGTAAGCCACTTACCATAAGATATTGGAGAGGATTTTATGGTTAAGGAGTTTATAGATCCAGTAAATCAGGGTTGGAAGGAAGATATGGTTAGGAGAGCTATCGATGAATAGGCTGGAGGATTATAAGGGGTATTCCATTACTAGGTACTCTAAAAATGATAGATTATTCCAAGATAGGGAGGAGAGAGGGCAGTTCATAGTTAGATCAGCATATATGTTGAACTTTGATGAAGAACTTAAGCAGAGAGACTCAGGGGCTGTAAGGTGCACAAAGAGGCAAGTAAAGATTATCAAGGATATCTAGAAAACAAAACTACCAAGGATGATAAAGATTTCTAACTGGAGGCTCTGCTTAAACTCCCTATTGGTGAGATTAAACCCCCAGAAAGAGGGGAATCTAAACAGAGCTATGTTATCTTCTATGCAAACACTTGACTGTAAATGAAGATGCTCTTCACCTATTTTGGCTCTATAGCAGAGTATTGGTTCAAAAATGTAAACATGTAAGCTAGGGGGATAAAGATGTAATTAAATACCCTCAAATCATGTGCAAAATGGGGTCCATAAGCTGGAAAATCCATCCATTACTTAAGGTGGACATGCATAGCATGTAAGCTTTTGGAGTTAGAAAATTCAAGGAGCTAAAGCCCCATTCCAGCAGCCTTGTGCACGTCCATAATCAACAAGGGAAAGGCCAAGAAAAAGGGGAGAAAAAGAAAAAGAGAAAGAGAAAAAAAGCCAAGAAAATTAGCTAGTGAAGTTGAGCTTAAGTGTTACTCAATTCAAGTAAGTGCACTATTGAGTTTGAATCATTTGAATCTAGTTTCTCTAACTCAATTCATGATTCATGAATACGATTCATAATGAACCCTTAAATGAGGATTTATGATGCCTTTAATCAGAGTATTGAATGAGGATTTAATGACAAGTATGTAATTTAGGGTTCAAGAGGAAGAAAATGGTGATTAGTGTTGATGAGTTCATAAACTAGCTGAAACTTGCTTTAATTTACATGTAATTGTTGGAAACAATGTTCAAAACAAAACAAATTGACCAAAGTATAAGTTTTGATGATTAACAAAGACTAATTTGAGTATATAAAGTGTACTAATGAGTTTGCCAAGTGTTTAAGGAAAGCAAAGAAGTCAAGTCGATTACCAAGTCGACTTGGACTTCGACTTGGGGTGAAGTCGATACCTAAGTTGACTTCACAAGCGACTTCAAATGGCAAAAGGTGGATAGCATTGAAAATAGAAAACAAGCAAGTGAAGTCGCAGGCCAAGTCGACTCCACGTGCGACTTGGGAAGCCAAGTCTCAGACGAAGTCGACTCCAGCATCGACTTCAAACGTCAAAAAGTGTCCAGAGTTGAAAATGTGGAAATGGACATGGCGAAGTCGCAGGCGAAGTCGACTCCAGGTGCGACTTGGGGGAAGTCGCAGACAAGGTCGACTCCAACTTCGACTTGAGGAGTTCAGACTTGAAGATTGAAGTTTCAAGCTTATTCCAAGGATCCATTTAGACTTTATCAAATCCAAATAAGATGCAAAGTCCATTCTCAAAGAGCAACTGAAGTTTCTTGAAGTTCAAAGCAAAGATTCAAGATGGAGATCAAATCAAGTCTATCAAGTCTTAAAGACCAACTGAGTCAAATGCAAAGCAAGGCGCATGATTCAAAACTCAAGCTCTCCTAAGAATCATCAAGGAAACAAGCCAAGCAAGATAGAGGAAGATCAAATGAAGAACAGAGCATACTTTGACGAAGACCAAGTCAAGTCGCAACCCAAGTCGACTCCATGATCGACTTGAGTTGAAGTCGGAAGCCAAAGTCGACTCAAGACTCAGACTTGGAACCTGACAAGGTGAAGTCGCACCCGAAGTCGACTTCACCTGCGACTTGGGTCAAGTTGATGCCCAAGTCGACCTTGACTGAAACTTGAAGTTGCGACGGAGAAGCGAAGTCGCACCCGAAGTCGACTCCATCTGCGACTTGGGCGAAGTCGCATCCGAAGTCGACTCCACATGCGACTTGGGTCGCAACGGTCGGAATTTATTCGAACGTTGGCGCATTAAATGCGTGCCACCTACCCTCTAACGTTCGGATTCCCTCCAAAATTATAAAAGGCATTCATGGTAGACGGGGGAGGTAGCTGGAAAATCATTAAGAGTGCATAACTACCATCTACAAGAGCTTTAAAGTGATCAAGCTAACCAAAGAGAAAGAACTTTTCTTCAAACTGCAAGAGCTCAACTACTTATCATACAAAGCTACTTCAACAAGTTCTTCTCTGCGCCAAACTGCTTCTACACATCTGTAAAGTGTAGTTCTCTTATTGTTTCTGTTGTATGTGTTAAACTTGATTTAGTTTGAGGAACTAAGATCAAGTGTAAGCAAAGTAGTGTGTGATTGGAGTGTGACTCATCACCTACTTGTGCTGTGTTTTGTTGATGTCTCCTAGAGCTGGAATCTAGAAGAGAGCAGTGGCTCTAATTGTATTGAGAGAATACAATAGTGGAACCCAAGTCACAAGGAGTGTGAGCTTGGAAGAGTGGAGTAGGGAGGTTGCCCGAACCACTATAAAAATCTTGTGTGCTTGATTTATATTTCTGCTCTCTACCTTATATTGCTTTCCATTTCGTTTCTTCATTAAGGGGACTAGTTTAATTCGGGGTAAAGTTTCTGTTTAAGTTATAATTTTTTAAATACCCAATTCACCCCTCCCCTCTCGGGTAATTGCCATCAACTCGGGACCAACAAGTGGTATCAGAGCAGGTCTTTGAGTTTACCAAAGAGATCTTATTAATATGGCATCCCAATTTACTTCCGTTCCCGCATTTGCTGAAGGCCAATCCTTTACAAGGCCACCGTTGTTTGATGGGAGCAATTTTGGATATTGGAAGCTTCGTATGAAGCAACTCATCATGGCTACCGACATGGATTCTTGGATTGCTATCCAAGATGGAGTAATCTTGCCTACCGATGAAAGAGCTTCCAAATGGACCGATGAGGAAGTAAGAATTGTTAAGAGCAACGCCAAAGCTATGAACTCTTTATTTTGTGCTCTTACTGCTTCTGAATATGATAGAGTATCCTCTTGCTTAACCGCCAAAGAGATATGGGATACGCTAACCTCTATCTATGAAGGAACTTCTCAAGTCCAAGGGACGAGAAGAAATATTTTGATTGGAGAACTGGAAAACTTTAGAATGCTAGAAAGAGAAAATATCTCTGAAATGTTTGCTAGATTCTCGAAAATTACTAATGCTCTAAAAGGTCTTGGAAAGTCTATATCTGAATCTGAGCAGGTCATGAAGATTTTAAGAGCTCTACCCGAATCATGGACACCAAAGATCACTACAATAGAAGAAGCCAAGGACCTTAACACGCTAAAACTTGAAGACTTAATTAGCTCACTCATGTCACATGAGCTAATTAAGAAAATAAATGAGGATCAACACAGAGGCAAAAGAGCAATTGCTTTGAAAGCCGCACAAGACACAGATGACTCCTCTTCTTCTCAAAATGACGACGAAATCGCCCTACTCACAAAACGTTTCAGAAAATTTGTGAGGAAAGGCAAAAATTTCAGAAGCTTCAAGGATAGAACTCCCAGAGAAAAGAAGAAAGAATCAACCAAATGTTATCGATGCGGCGGTTCGGGACATATGCAAGCTCAATGTCCAACTCCCGAAGAAAGCAAAGTAAAAGAACAAAGAAAAGATCGAGGGGACAATAAAAGATTCCAAAGATACAAAGGAAGAGGCATGTACGTGAATGACGAGGAATCTACAACGAGTAACTCCTCAACCGATGAAATCGAAGTAGAAGAATGTGCAAGAATCTGCTGCATGGCACAAATCGAGCAAGAAGAACAAACTACCTCAACAAAATGCACAAGTAATGAAGAGGTAAGTTCCAAACTCACCCATTCTAAGTCAAGTTATTCTTCTTTTCAAGAATCTCTCAAATGTACTGAATTAGAAGAACTACAAACTGCATATGATTCATTGTATGAAGAAATGAAGAAATTAGGAAGCAAGTTTACAATTAAGAAGAAACAATGTGATGCAGTAATAATTGCAAATGGTAAACTTGCAGAGAAATTAGACAAAATAAAAGAAGAAAATGATATGCTGAAAAAGGAGAACGAAACATTAAATGAATCATTAGCTAAGTTCTCTAATCCAGGAGAAAGTGTTAAAATATTTCTGAATATGACCTCCCAAACACATAAAAGAGGTCTTGGATATCATACATTTGAGCAAGGAGAAAGTAGCAAATCAAATGTGCAAATACTTGAGAAATATCAAACTAAAACTGCATCTATATACAAGCCACAAAAGAGAAATTTTAAGTGGATTAGAAGACCAACTATTGAACCATTGCATACTTGGAGGCCTACTCCAAGATTACCTATGACTTGTAATTTCTGCAATAAATTGGGTCATAAAACTTACAAATGTAATTTTAAGAAATTATATGACCATGGTGCAAAATTAGTTTGGGTTCCAAGGAACACAAGATTTGGGTTTTCCAAGTTAGAACAACAAAGATTAATTTATATTACTAACCCAAATGGACCCATAAAATGGGTACCAAGGAGATAAGATTTACTTGCTTATTTTTTCAGACATATTTTAAGGCAAAGGCAAATAATGAATGGTTCATGGATAGCGGTTGCTCAAGGCATATGACCGGTGAAAGAAGCTTATTTCATAAACTTAAGTCTTGCAACGATGGAATGGTTGCCTTTGGCAATAATGAAAAAGGTAAAATTAAAGGTAAAGGAAATATACATAGTATTTCAAATGCATGTATGGAAGATGTTTTGTTTGTTGAAGGACTTAAACACAATTTAATGAGCATTAGCCAATTATGTGATAAAGGATACAAAGTTGTGTTTGAATCTTCTATATGTAATGTATTTGATGGAGAACATATCATGTTTAGTGGTAAAAGATATGGAAATGTATATTTGGTTTCACTTGATGAATTAAATGGTCAATGTCTAATGGCCATTGATAATGATCCATGGGTTTGGCATAAAAGGCTTGGACATATAAACATGGAAAATATAAAGACCCTATGGAAAAAGAGTTTGGTAGAAGGATTACCAAGATTGAAATATGACAAGGACAAGATTTGTAAGGCATGTCAATTATCAAAACAACCCAAGATGCCTTTCTCTACCAAAAAGGAAATTTCCACCACTAAGCCACTTGAATTGCTACACATGGATCTATACGGGCCATCCGACATTCTAACCATTGGTGGAAAGAAATATGTATTTGTCATAGTTGATGATTTTTCAAGATTCACATGGATAATTCTCTTAGCTAGTAAAGACGAAGCCTTCTCTATGTTTGCAACTTTTGTAAATTTGGTGCAAAATGAAAAATAAAGGACTATTGTGACCATAAGAAGCGATCATGGTGGCGAATTCGAAAACAAACGATTCATGGAATTTTGCAATGAAAAAGAAATTCACCACACATTTTCTGCACCAAGAACTCCACAACAAAATGGAGTAGTAGAAAGGAAAAATAGAACTATACAAGAGATGGCTAGAACTATGCTAAATGAGAGCAATCTATCCAAGAAATTTTGGGGTGAAGCTGTAAGTACAGCTTGTCATGTATTGAACCGAGTCACCATTCGAGCAATCTTGAAAAAGACCCCATATGAACTATGGAAAGGAAGAAAATCAAATATTTCTTATTTTCATGCTTTTGGATGTACATGTTATGTTTTGAACAATGGAAAAACTAACTTGGGAAAGTTAGATGCTAAAAGCGATGAGGCTATATTCCTTGGATATTCATCAAATAGCAAAGCATATAGAGTTTTCAATAAACGAAACCAAGTTGTTGAAGAATCCATACACGTTGTATTTGATGAAATTAACCAAACTCCGAGAAAGGAGGATGAACTAAGTGATGCAGATGAGACAAAAGGCAAAGAACAACCAAAGGAACTCGAGCTCAAGCCAGAAAATCTCATGGAGGAAGAGGTAAGTGAAGGTAATGATTCTTACAAACCTCCAACTGATTTAAAGTTCAAAAATGCCCATCCAATTGAGCAAGTTATTGGAAATGTATATGAAGGAGTGAAAACTAGAAGATCAAAACAAAACGTTTATGGTCAATATGCTTTTGTATCTAAAATTGAACCAAATACCATTGAACAAGCTCTCAATGATGAAAATTGGGTTATTGCAATACAAGAAGAGCTAAACCAATTCGAAAGAAACAATGTATGACATTTAGTTCCTAGACTAAATAATCACACTATCATTGGTACCAAATGAGTATTTAGGAACAAATTAGATGAAAGCGGACTTGTAATTAGAAACAAGGTCAGATTAGTAGCCAAAGGGTATTCCCAAGAAGAAGGAATTGATTTTGAAGAATCATATGCACCCGTGGCTAGATTAGAAGTCATACGTATTTTACTAGCATTTGCTTCTCATATGAATTTCAAACTGTTCCAAATGGATGTAAAAAGTGCATTTTTGAATGGCTATTTGAATGAAGAAGTATATGTTGAACAACCCCCTGGTTTTGAAGAAAAGAATCAATCAAAGTATGTTTATAAATTGACCAAAGCATTATATGGACTAAAACAAGCTCCAAGAGCTTGGTATGAAAGGTTGAACAAATTTCTGATTGATCATGAATTTCTAAGAGGGAAAGTAGATACTACTTTGTTCATCAAATACAAAAATAAAAATATTTTAATTGTACAGATTTATGTAGATGACATAATTTTCGGTGCTACTGACGAAAATCTTTGTCAAGAATTTTCTAAGATTATGCAGAGCGAATTCGAAATGAGCATGATGGGAGAACTAAATTTCTTCCTTGGACTGCAAATCAAGCAACAAAATGAAGGGATATTCTTGAACCAATCCAAGTACGTCAAAGAGATGCTCAAGAAATTTGGAATGCAAAATAGTAAAGGAGCAAATACTCCAATGAGCTCTACAATCAAAATCGACACAGATGAAAACGGTAAATGTATCGATCAAAAGCTTTATAGAAGCATGATAGGATCTTTGCTATACTTAACTGCTTCTAGACCTGATATTTTATTCAGTGTTTGTATGTGTTCGAGATTTCAAGCATGTCCTAAAGAATCACATGTACTTGCTGTAAAAAGGATTTTTAAATATTTGATAAAAACTACCAATCTTGGACTATGGTATCCAAAGGGGTCAACCTTTGATTTAATCGGCTATTCGGATGCAGATTTTGCCGGCTATAAAGTAGATAGAAAGAGTACTAGTGGAACTTGTCAGTTTCTTGGACATATGTTAGTTTCATGGTACTCAAGAAAACAAACAAGTGTTGCTCTATCTACTGCGGAAGCCGAATACATAGCCGCCGGTAGTTGTTGTGCCCAATTGCTTTGGATGAAACAGCAATTGAAAGATTATGGTATTGATTATGTTGATATTCCTATTAGGTGTGATAATACAAGTGCAATTTGTCTGACTAAAAATCCTGTACTGCATTCAAGAACCAAGCATATTGATGTGAGACATCATTTTATTCGTGAACATGTTGAAAATCATGATGTATGTTTAGAATATGTGAAAACTGAGGACCAAATTGCTGATATCTTTACCAAACCATTAGCCAAAGAATCATTCTATAAAATTAGGAATGATATGGGAATGATAGAGCTAAATTAAGAAAAATTAAACAAGAAACTGAAATCTGAAAAAGGCAAGTCAATGGGTCAAGTCGACTTGGGAAAGTGAAGCGACTCCGCTTCAACAGCAAAGTCGACTCCACAGGGTCGAAGTCGACTCCGCTTGAAGGCGAAGTCGACTCCGAGGGACCGAAGTCGACTTCGCCTAGGGCAAAGTCGACTCCGCGCGCGCGACCGTCCGGATTCCTCTCTCTCTATTCTTTTTCTTTCCTTTCCTTTCCTTTCCTTCTTTCTCATTTTCCCGCTTTTTCTCTCTTTCCTACTTCCGGCAACCCTGTTTTCCTTCTCGGCTCAGGCGATTTCTTCTCCGGCCAACTCTTTCCATTTCCGGAAATCTCCTCCTCCGGCAAGCCATTTCCGGCAGCTCCTCATCTCTCTCTTTTCCAAACCCCAACTTCTCTCACATATCTCTCTCCCTCAACTACTCTCTCCGTCTCTAAAACTCCCAAATCCCAAATCCTATACTCTAAACTCTCATCCAAATGGCACCAAAGAAAGCCGTATCAAAACCATACACCAAACGGGTCCCCACACAACCTTCATCTCATACAGAAAAAAGAGTTCCTAGGAAAGCTAGGACACCCGCTAAGAGGGCAAGGGAGGAACCCTCTACATCAACAGGCAGAAGAGTTCGATTCCAAGAAGGAACTCCATCCAACACTGCGGGTCGTGAGGAACAAGCCCAAACCTCACAGAGCACACAGTCTGGGGCAAGCAGAAGGGGCACTGCGGCCGGGAAAACCCAAGTGTTGAAGATGCCCATGACCTACTTCAAAACCGAGCTCGAGCACAGCCGGTTTTACAAACATTTCTATGAGCGGAAGGTATTCATACCTAAAATCATAGATTTTAAATTTTTGGAAGATTATGGGTCCGACATAGAAGACCTATTAGATTTTCAAGGATGGACCAAATTGTTGAAGGAGGATGAACGAGTCTATCCAGATCTTACCCGACTATTTTATTATCTATGGGACGAAGAATATTATGGAACATTTGTCAAAGGAGTAGAAATAGACATTGGAATCGAGATAACTCCAAGTCAGACTGGAGCAATGATTCATTTAGGACAAATACTTGGAGTCCCTTATCTAGAAGAGCCTTTTCCTGAAGATCTCACAATGGATCAGATATACAATCAGCTCACCCGGAGTAACAAGTATCACCCGGGAATCAAATTTCTTCGGTACATGGATCTATCACCCAGGTTACGGGTCCTAAGACTTCTCATTGCCCACTGCATCTACCCAAAGGGCGGTGGGAGAAATCAATTGAACCCACAAGAAGCTGAGATTTTATGGAAAGTAGCCAATAGAGTCAAGGTGAGCCTCCCAAGATTGTTTCTTGAAGCCTTGGCATCTAGAAAGGACAACCCACGAGGAGTCCTCCCTTATGGCACTTGAATCACAAAGATCCTCGAATTCTTTGGAGTGGACATTGAAGGCGAGCCTTTTGAAGTGCTTAAGTCCACCAACGCCATCAACAAAGCACTGATCCAGAGGATGAAAATCAATGTGCTTGAACTCAGGCCAGAAGCTCCAGAAGAAGAGCATGAAGATAATGCATAAGCTGAGGGGGAGCAACCTCCCGAGGCACCGGCCGCTCCAACAGAGCCTCCTTCACCCATCTCGCATGAATCCTATTCACCACAAGGATCCGCTGCACCAAAACGGGCGCCTCCAACCTCATCTGAGGAGGTGACCTTGAAGGATCTTCGAGATGAGATCGTTTCCATCCATGAAGAAATGGGGCAACAAGAGAACCGGATGACAAGTCTTGTCACCGGTGTTCTCAATGCACTCGAAGACATGCATTCCCGACAGGATCGGATTGATCGGGAATTGCGGAGTATCAGATATCATCTTGCTTCGAGTCGACATCAAAATCAACCAATATCCGAACTTGACCCATTCGATACCGGGTCAGTTCGCCGTGACCCGACACCCGCACCTAGTTCCTCATACTACTCATCCGCCCATGCTCGTCCCATCAAACCCACTTCATATCCCATCTCTCACTTCCAATTCACAAAATCTTTGCGAATTGACAAATTTTTGAGTGATTGACAAAAAGGAGGAGAAGATAGGTTAGGTTTGAGGTTTGAGAAGATAGGTTAGGATAGGTTTTTGAGTATTTTTCCTTTTGGGTTGGGTAGTTTGTATCTAGGTTTCATTTATGCTTTATTTTTATTTTACATTGTAATCTGCAAAAATGAAACTTGATATATATATATGAAAGATGTTGTGATTGCTTGAAATGATTGATATGTTATGTTTGATTGAAAGGTATGAATATTATGAATTGAAAGTTATGAATGCTATGATTTGCTTGAAAGGCACTCTATGCCAAAATGACTAATGTTCTGAGAATGCTTTCTATGATAATGGTTTGAATTCAAATCTCTAAACTATATGTTTGAAGGTACCTAAGACAGTGCTCTGTTTTTAAACCATGTTTAATACTTTGAAAGGTATCAACTCAAATGTAGTTTTGTCAATCATCAAAAAGGGGGAGATTGTTGGAAACAATGTTCAAAACAAAACAAATTGACCAAAGCATAAGTTTTGATGATTAACAAAGACTAATTTGAGTATATAAAGTGTACTAATGAGTTTGTCAAGTGTTTAAGGAAAGCAAAGAAGTCAAGTCGATTACCAAGTCGACTTGGACTTCGACTTGGGGTGAAGTCGATACCTAAGTTGACTTCACAAGCGACTTCAAATGGCAAAAGGTGGATAGCATTGAAAATAGAAAACAAGCAAGTGAAGTCGCAGGCCAAGTCGACTCCACGTGCGACTTGGGAAGCCAAGTCTCAGACGAAGTCGACTCCAGCATCGACTTCAAACGTCAAAAAGTGTCCAGAGTTGAAAATGTGGAAATGGACATGGCGAAGTCGCAGGCGAAGTCGACTCCAGGTGCGACTTGGGGGAAGTCGCAGACAAGGTCGACTCCAACTTCGACTTGAGGAGTTCAGACTTGAAGATTGAAGTTTCAAGCTTATTCCAAGGATCCATTTAGACTTTATCAAATCCAAATAAGATGCAAAGTCCATTCTCAAAGAGCAACTGAAGTTTCTTGAAGTTCAAAGCAAAGATTCAAGATGGAGATCAAATCAAGTCTATCAAGTCTTAAAGACCAACTGAGTCAAATGCAAAGCAAGGCGCATGATTCAAAACTCAAGCTCTCCTAAGAATCATCAAGGAAACAAGCCAAGCAAGATAGAGGAAGATCAAATGAAGAACAGAGCATACTTTGACGAAGACCAAGTCAAGTCGCAACCCAAGTCGACTCCATGATCGACTTGTGTTGAAGTCGGAAGCCAAAGTCGACTCAAGACTCAGACTTGGAACCTGACAAGGTGAAGTCGCACCCGAAGTCGACTTCACCTGCGACTTGGGTCAAGTTGATGCCCAAGTCGACCCTGACTGAAACTTGAAGTTGCGACGGAGAAGCGAAGTCGCACCCGAAGTCGACTCCATCTGCGACTTGGGCGAAGTCGCATCCGAAGTCGACTCCACATGCGACTTGGGTCGCAACGGTCGGAATTTATTCGAACGTTGGCGCATTAAATGCGCGCCACCTACCCTCTAACGTTCGGATTCCCTCCAAAATTATAAAAGGCATTCATGGTAGACGGGGGAGGTAGCTGGAAAATCATTAAGAGTGCATAACTACCATCTACAAGAGCTTTAAAGTGATCAAGCTAACCAAAGAGAAAGAACTTTTCTTCAAACTGCAAGAGCTCAACTACTTATCATACAAAGCTACTTCAACAAGTTCTTCTCTGCGCCAAACTGCTTCTACACATCTGTAAAGTGTAGTTCTCTTATTGTTTCTGTTGTATGTGTTAAACTTGATTTAGTTTGAGGAACTAAGATCAAGTGTAAGCAAAGTAGTGTGTGATTGGAGTGTGACTCATCACCTACTTGTGCTGTGTTTTGTTGATGCCTCCTAGAGATGGAATCTAGAAGAGAGCAGTGGCTCTAATTGTATTGAGAGAATACAATAGTGGAACCCAAGTCACAAGGAGTGTGAGCTTGGAAGAGTGGAGTAGGGAGGTTGCCCGAACCACTATAAAAATCTTGTGTGCTTGATTTATATTTCTGCTCTCTACCTTATATTGCTTTCCATTTCGTTTCTTCATTAAGGGGACTAGTTTAATCCGGGGTAAAGTTTCTGTTTAAGTTATAATTTTTTAAATACCCAATTCACCCCTCCCCTCTTGGGTAATTGCCATCAACTCGGGACCAACAGTAATGTTGCTGTTTTGTTGGGTTGATATGACTACATGATAATTCATGTTTAGATATATGATATATGTTGGTTTAAGCATGAGTTATGAATTTATGAAAGAATGCTAATTAGGGTTACTCTTAAGACCCGATTTCCAAGTTATGATGTTGAAAATGATACATGAATTAGCTTATATAAATTATGGATAATTTAGAGGTAAAATACCCTAAACTTACGGTACTTTAGACGTTAAAAAGGGCTTAGCAAGGACTGCCTAAATCAGATTTTTAGGGAGCTCATATGTGGACGTCCAAAGTGGGGTAGAAAGGGTACCCTACTTGCATGAAAAGTTGTTGTTTTGTAAGAAACCAATATATGGACTTTAAGTATGTGATAATACCCTGAATTTGGGTTCAGAAAAGTGTGATTAATTTCTGGAATTAAGTGATTAAAAATTCATTTAGATTTGAGTATCAAAAAGGACATTGAAAGTGTATAAAATTGGCCCCCAAAGTTGCTGTTTTGGAACCCTATAATTAGTGGATTAAAAATCCATAAAAATACACTAAATAAAGTGTTAATTAAGGTGTATAATCAAACTAAATTAGAGGCCAAGTTTCTTATTTGAAAAATTTTAAGAAACACATGAATTATGTGTTATGAAATGGACATATATGAAGAGATGAGTATGAGAAAATGATAAATAGCTTAAGTGAAATGTTAAAATACAAAAATGCATAAAATATGATTGAATCACATGAATTATGTTGTTATTTGGATAATCACAAAATTTGAGATTAATATATGAAGGTTATGACATTAACTAAGTGCTTAAGAATAAGCACAATATGTGAATTGTGAAAAATATGCGAAAAATAACAAGTTGAAAGTTTATTACTTCATATGGTGATTAAGGAATGTGTTATGATATACATATGAATGATACCCTAAATATGGGAATTGAATATGTGATGTAATGAATGATTTTGATGCATAAGTATGTTGTGTATGGATACCCGACTTGGAATTCAAGTGGGTTATAAATATTTATGAAAATGGGTTGGAAAACTAACTTGAATGCAAACCAATGGAATTTACATGAATACTATGTCATTCTTACATGTATAGGCAAAGGCAAAGAAAAGGCAGATCCGAAAAGCTCACGTGATCAAAGTAAGCAAATAAAATTTTCTAAATATTTTTATCTCTTAAAATGTTCTCAAATGATTGTAAATGATATTCTAATTGCTTTTATTGATTTAGCAAATGATATTTGAATTTATTTCTAAGGTATTTAAGGATGATCATTCCTTAGTTCAATATGTGTTGCTAACTAATTTACATAACTGTTTTGTAAATATGAAAAAATATTGTCTTATGAATTTATGCAAGAAACATCATGCTAGCATGACAAGGATAAGTTTATGTGCACAAAGAATGAGGTCCACCTTAAAGGTGTAAGCGGACCGATTGTCCCCTTTTGGTGTGACCAAGTCGCTACGATAGGCCAAGGGTCGGCGGCGCCTCCCTAGATGGGAGAAGATGAAGACGGATGGTCATCTAGCTAGCTTCCATCCTAAGAGATCATGATGCATTTCATTTCATTGTCTTGATATACGCTCGAGGGGGTATAATGTTGGTTTCCAAGATATTTTAAATAAAAAGGTTTCCACTCCGCAGGTAGTTGATCACTTGATAAGTGTCTCTACGAAATGGAGGGAAGTACTTTTAAATAAAGATGCGTTCAAAATGTATTGTCTGAAAAATATATAGCTTGCTTATTGAGTATACAACTCACGTATTGTTTTCTAAACCCATAGACAAGTGAAGAAATGAGGAGAACAAGGAGCAAAAATTTGGGCATGAAAGAATGAAAGAAACTGAATGATTTATTTTAAGTGATACTATGGTTAATGGAATGTAATATGACTTGATATTTTATGTTCATATATGATCTATGTGATGACTTGTATTTTATGAACAAGTGATTATGGATGATAGGCATGTTATGAATTTTTATGATTTTATCTGATATGAAATGTGTGTATTAAGTCAAAGATGACTTGAATGGGCATTTGAGGAAAAATATTTTTAAAATAAATTATTAAGGAACTGTAAATAATTGGATAAATATCCGTTAAATTCCATCGTGTGACAGGGCAACAATCCTGATCACGTTTACCAGTCAATAACGATCCCGAGGTAAGGCTCAAGATGTGACGCTCAGTTGGGGGCGCCACAGAGCTTGGTATCAGAGCATGGACTGGTAAATAGGCGTGGAAAAGTCTAAGTATGATGATTGAATAGGTGATTATCATGATGTGATGCATGGTATATGATGATGTATTGCAAAATAATTTGCATTGTAATATTTTTGTTATATAGCTAATTCCATTATATTTAAACAGATGGCTAATAAGGGGAAAAGAATCATGAGTTTTGAGGAGTTGAAGAAAGGAATGGATGAAGAAAAGAGACGAAAGGCAGAGTGACCATCAGCAAAGTCTTAATGTAGAGGAGTTTAGCAGCCGGGCTCCTGGAGCTGAAGTTCTTTCGGCATCTCGCCCTGGTTTTCTAAGAACCCCTTGGACTCCCACAGATTATATACATCCCCTAGATCTCTAGCGTTTTTGGGATAATACTCTAGCACCCATACCTCCTAACCTAGGACCATGGTATAAGTTTGAACATGGGTACATTCAATTCTGACATGGTATGAGTTGGGAAAGTATACGAAAGAGGGAAAAAGAGATGGCCATCTTTATAGCGGAGGATCGTGTTCGAGGGTTCATAGACTCACCTGCTCCTCCTCATTCTGATGAGATTATGATACATGTAGACGAGAGTACTGGTGATCTGGTTGCACTCGGTGAACCTTTAAGATACCTTGAACCAGTCGAGGACGAAGAAGATGAAAACGATGAAAGTGATAGTAGTGATGACAGTAGCAATGATGATAATGATGGCGAAGAAGAAAACAATACTTCCTGGTCAGATACTACTACTATCACTGAGGAACCTACCCAGATGTCACCTAGGCATAGGCGTTATCGCTATTTAAAGAGGGGACCGGGTAGATGATGAATTTTTCTTATTTTATAAACATGAATATGTATAATTATGAAATGATGACACTTTGTTATGATGGAATGTGTATACAAATATGATGTATATATAAGTGTGATGTGTGTAACATGCTTTGTCATGTTAAAAACTATGGTTTATGGGTGGATGTTTATTGATGTGAATTATATGAAATGAATGAATGACTGTGAATGTTTATGAGGATGGATGATATTATATGATTGTGATTGTGTGAATTGACCACTAATTATATGATGATGAAATATATATACCACTAATTATATGATGATCTAACATTAATTATGAATGAAAGATTATGTGCTTCTATATATTCAGAAAAACATCATGGTGGAAACAAGATCAGGAATGAGAACAAATAAAGGAAAAGAAGTTGCTACAGAAGTCCCCAGCCAACATGAGGTTGGAGAGACTAGTGGTAGACCTAAAAGGTCGAAACCAGATCCGAATAGAGAAGTCCAAGAACTCGTCAAAGACGAGAGGATATAAATCCAAAAAGGAATATAGAAGAATAAAAGGAGTCAAGACAGGCTCAACTCATAGAAGAAAGGGTAGCTGCAGCAGTAAAAGAGGCAATGCAGCAAGTTACTCGCGAATGGGCAGCACAGACTGCAGATATTATTCAGGGTTTATGGGAAAGGACCCAGCAGGCCCAGTTGGGTAGTACTGAAAGAGATGTACCCATTCCGATGTGGCGCCCCCGACCCGAGCGTCACAACCTTACCTCAAGATCTATTTTTGATTGGTAAATGTGATCAGGATTGTTGCCCTGAACACGCGGCGGGTTCTTAATTTGATCTCGTCTAAATTTTTTTTCTTTCCTTTCATCATATAAGCACATACTTGTCATCATTCATAATGCACTCATCCATATCATCATAAAATTTGTCAAACTAGTATCTTTACTTTCATATTGTAGGCAGCATATGTATTCATAAATAAAAATTCACATAGAATTTTATACATAATCACTTATCTATTTACACCATACATAATCAATCTCATTTCATTATAAGCAGTACATTCATCCATTCATTCTTCAATATATCAATACCTTTTAGCTTTGCTCCTTTCATCGAGTCGTAGCCCTGTCTAAGGTTGGAAAAACAAAACGTGAGTGATAAACTCAGTAAGCAAGCATCATTTTTTCCATTTAAATGCATCCCTTGCCTATTCAGTAGGAGACACTTACCAAGTGATCAACTACCAATAGGAAGAAACCTTTTATAGAAATCTTCTTTAAAACACACTCATAAAACTTTGTGCATATCCCCATTTCGAGGATTTTTAAAAGTGATGTCTATGCATCTAAACCATTTTTCATGGGAACAATTGTTTATCCCAAAATAGTTTTCTTTTATCATGAGGACATGTCTATGTCCAAAAATATTTTTCATATGGCATGAGGATAATTATATGTCCTAAAATATTTTTCTTATAATCTTTTGCTCATGAGGACATTTACTTGTCCCAAAACATCATTTATTTAAATTTCTGTATAACCCAACTCGGGATTATTCAAAAGCAATGCATGTGCATAGAAATCTTTTATCTAGTCGGACATTCTCATGTCCAAAAATATTTTTCCATATAAGCCTCTTTTAACGCGCATATAAGATACCAAACCCTTTTTAAACCAATATGGCGGACATATTCATGTCCTAAAATATTTTTCGGTATCTTCTGAAAACTAAACATAAATCCATTTTAAACCAAATAGCATCGGTGCCCATTTTGGGACTTTTAAAACATAGGGAACATATGTATGTTCCAAAAACATATGGATTTGTGTCTCTGACTTGGTGACACTTAACAAGTGATCATCCTTCCCTAGGAAAGAAACCTTTCATGAGACAGCACGCAAGCCAGGCATCTGCTCATGAACTTACTCCCATTTCAGAGAGGGCGCCGCCGGCCTCCAGCCTTCTCCTAAGCGACTCGACTACAGGTAGAGGTGAGCTCTGGTTCTCGACCATTTTGGTCCGTAACCGCCTCAACCATGATCCTAGTACATCCTTTTGCGCACACTCATATGCTAGCAATGATTTTCACAAAACTTAGCTCAGTCATTTGACTGTACCCTTTTTCAAGCCTCAGCTTGATATGTATAAAGCCAACTTAGTCTGCAAACTATGCCCTTCTCGAATTGAGAACTGGGCATGATTGTTTTGAAAAGAAAATAAAATATTTTAAACCACTTAGTTCGCAGACTATGCACTTCTCAAATTGAGAACTGGGCGTGGTTGTTTCAAAAATAAAATACTTTTTGTAAATTATTTCCAAATCTTGATGTTAGGATGACCACCCTTAAAGAGTTTAGCAATGTTTTGATAAATCTATTTTACGAAACATTTGAAATATTTGAGAAGATAATATTTTGCAAAAATTTAATGATTTGCTAAACAACTTTTGAAATTCTCATTTTTAGAAGCTTTTGAACTAATTCAAAACTCGCGGAGACAAAACTTTGCTTAATAACATTTTTATGAGCAAAACATATGCAACTCACTTCCATCAACTGTAATGGCATTATCTGTCTTGTCCACGTCACTTCTTTGTTATTCTTATATATATATATATAGAGGAGTTTGTATAATCTTTTAATCATTATTTAAACATAAAATCCACCAAATCATTTTGTAGGACTGGCCATCCTTAAATCTTTTTAGAACATCAGAGTAAAGTATCTTCAAAGTGTTACAACTCTAAGAGTAGAAAAGCACCTTGATAGTTTATTTCAAAATACCTGCATAAATCTCAAAACATGTACATAAATTCAATTTATGACATTTAATGGAAATCATTTCAAAAGATCTATTTATTTCTAGAAACCATTTTATAAAGAATTACATTTTTCAATAAAACTCCTTGGAAATAGAATTTCCATGGTTTGTTTTTGAATATCATTTTATGAAAGAGTTAAAATCTTTCAAGATAAAACTCTTTTTAAACCACACTTGTATAAACTTGCTTATATTAAAACCATCTTAAAACCCACATCATATTTTCAAGACCTGAGCTTGCTTACTCTATAAGCAATTCTCCACATCATTAATATAAACATGATCAAGTAATTTTAATACTTGAATATAAACATTATGCTTGAAAATTCACTTACTTATCTTGTAAGCAATTATGAAATCAACTTATTAAAGCGAGTCCATAAATTTCATAAAATTCCTTTGAAACAATATTTTGGAAAGTTTGCTCGCTTACCTTGATCACGTGAGCTTCCCGGGTCAATCCTTTCTTTGCCTTTGCCTATACATGTAGAATGATATAACATTCATGTAAATTCCATTTGCTTGCATTCACTTAGTTTTCCAACCCATTTTCATAAATATTCATAACCCGCTTCAATTCCAAGTCGGGTATACATATTTTATACATTTATGTATCTCAATCATTCATTATGCCACATATTAAATTCTCATATATTAATCTCAAATTTTGAGATTATCAATTCAGCAATGCATTTCACATTTTTCCATCATATTTTAACATATTTTTGCATTTTAATATTTTACATAATGCATTTATCATCTCATCATATGCACTGCTTCACATATGTACATCTAACAACGTCTAATTCATATATTTCTTAAAAATTTTCAAATCAACAACTTGAGATCTAATTCAGAAAGTTTATACACTTCATTTAACACTTATTTAGTTTATTTTCATGTATTTTTAATCCACTAATCATAGGTTTCCAAAACAGCAACTTTGGAACCCATTTTCACCCGTTTAACGCGTCTTTTGGCACATAACCCTAAACAGTTTCATAAATCAGAAATTTCAGCAATTAATCCAATTTTTCCTAACCCAAATCTAGGTTATTAACATATATATAAATCTGGATCATTTCTGCATAGGTTTCATATTTCTTTTTGATTTGTTTCTCAAACTATCCACATATGCTGAAATCAGGTGTACTGAAATCTCTAAATCATGATTTATAATCAAATCAAGGTATTTAATTCTGAAATTTCTATCATACATTAATAACTACATTAATTAACTTTCATAAAAATTTCAATACGAAATATTAACATAATATATTTATTTTGGCATTTTCACTGTGCTGGACAGTGTTGGGAGTTTAGGGTCAGCCTTAATTACGTGAATTATGGGGCATATTTATACCCATAAAAACCTAAATTGTATTTTTTTTGTGTGATAATCAATATGTCTTATATATTTTGTAAAATTTTAAGCCCGAAATTCCTTTTATAAAAATTATTAAAAATCATTTTCTACAGCTGATCCTGTCACCCGTTTTACCCTGTTGAGGTTAATTTTCTCGGATTTTTAATTTGAAACTAGATCATCCTTTTAAGCTAAAAATTTGGTCGTTACTTAATAACTCTATCATGATTCTTCCCAAAAAGGTTCATGCTAAAATTCATCCATTTACTATCCCGTTCATATTTCAGTTTACAACATCATAAAATTTCTAGATTTGAGGTATAAAATCAAAATAATCATATACTTACTTGATTAAATGGGTAATCCCTCCTTTTCCCCTTTCTTTTCTTCTCTTTTCTTCCTCCTTGGTGGCCAAGGGCTGGGACGTGAGCTGCTACTGGAAAGGGGAGCTCCAAAATGCAAAAATTTTCTAAGTATCCATGACACACATGGACGTCCCTGGCTCCTTATACAATGACTGGAAATTTCCATCTAGTGGACCCCACATGCCACCTCATTTGTGCTAATTCCAATGCAATTCTATCTCCTTAGCTGACATGGCAACTTGTGGGCCATTTAAATTGTTTTTTTCTTAATTAAAAATTCACTAATCATCCATTGCATTAAACCATCTCAAATCTGTTCACCAGATCACGTCCACAATCAGCTGCTGTTTTCAAATTTTTTTCAACGAATTTTGCAGCTATTAAATGAAAATTTATATTCCCTAATACCTAGGATAATTATCCATGCATTTATAAATTTTTAAAAAATACAAAAAATCACATTTTGGCCACTTGCACGGTCAAAATTTTCTGCTCCTTTTTCTAATGCCTGCACACGTTCCTCTTTTACAGATTATCTCATCATAATTAATTTTTTTCCAGATTTATTTAATCACTCATTTAATTACCTAGTCGTGTAGGGCATTTAGGGTCATTTTAGCTTAATAAAAAAATTATAAAATATGCATAGAGCTGCCAAACCGTCCACATCATCCAAGAAGCATGTTGTTGTCCATTTTTGCTTTTCCCATTCAATGGTCCAGATCTGGCCTTTTAGATCCGAATTTCACTTTAATTTAATGCAAAATTATCCTCATTAACTCATAGTTGACTTTAGGTATTTATTTTATTATAAAAAATTTCACAAAATGCAACTATAGGGCTACTTGGACGTCCCTAGATGCCACCTATTACATGCTCCTTTTGCACCATTTAATTACGCATTTAATTAAGAGATAATTGCAGGAATTTTCTTATTTTTAGTAATTTACATAATACCCTACAAATTACCCCCTCTTGACACCTCAAATTTGTCTTTATGCATTAGATTATTTTACTCATTTCCATCATAAATGCTATTTACTTTTTAGTTTGAAAAGTCAAAATCTCTAATCATAATTTCGTGAAAAATTAATCCCTTAATCATTTGCATGATCAAATCCTTCCAAAACCTTGGTTTCATAATTTTAACCGTCCATTTCAAATTTCATCTCAAACCGACTTTTCTAGCTCAAGTTATGATCGTTTTAAATTTTGGACGGTGATGATCAATTATCATCAACATTTTCATAATTTATCTTTTCCATGTGATTAAGCACAAAATTATGTGCTTCCATCTCAATTTTCATATTAATCCGCCTTATGGGCAACAAGTTATGAATTTTCTAAGGTTTTCTTTACTAACTTGAGAATTATCCTTTTAAATTCTCATAATCCATATCAAATAATCTAAAATGATTATTCATGATGTATTGGTGTATTTTAATCACCAAAAAAATTATTTTAATCCCTTTGTCCCACATTAGCTTATAATGATTACTCGAATCATCATTGCTAATCATTAGCCCTAATTATCATAGTTTAACAAAATCACAAAATTATTCATAATTCAATAAATTCACTTATAAATCACATGTAAATATTCAATGCATATATTTAATCCTACTTAGGTTGGGGTTCCACATCCGACAACTGACTCGACTCCCACAATAGCACCAAGAGAAGATGAAAATCAGTTAATAGAAGCTGATAGACGAGCAATCAATGCATTCCTAGCCCAGCGACTCCCAAAGTTTTCAGGAGAACCTGACCCGGTACAGGCTGAACAATGGATAATGGAAATCGAGAAATTATTCAGAATATCTCCGTGTAATGATCGGCAGAAAGTATTGTGTGTCACATATTTATTGATTAAAGACGCACATGAATGGTGGGAAACAATACTAGTCACAATGCCGCGACTAGAAGAGGTGTCTTGGCAGACATTCGTTGAGGAGTTCAATAAGGAATACCTCCCTGTTGGATTACAAAGCCAGAAGGTGATAGAATTTGAAAGGTTTTACCAAAGGAGGATGTCTGTCATGGAGTATGCGACGAAATTCAATGCCTTAGTCAGGTATGTGCCTTGGATTGCCAATGTGCCAGAAAATAAGGCACAAAGATTTCGACAAGGATTGAAGTCATACCTCAGAGAAAGCCTTGCCCCTCTACTAATCAAGGATTATGCTTCAAGTCTTGAGAGGGCAAGGACATTAGAAATTGAGGCATTGAGAACACAAAAACTAAGACTTGGGTCAAGGATGTTCAGTTCTTAAACAAAGGAAGCTGAACCGGGGAAAGAAAGGGCTAAGAAAGGAAATCTGAGGAGAGGAAAAGGAGCCCCAAAGAAGAAAATCTCGCCTTTTGTAGAAAATGTCAGAAGTGACATATAAGCGAGTGCTTATAAGGCTCGAATCAGTGCTATAAATGTGGGCAAGCAGGCCATGTCGCCAAGGAATGTAGAGCGGGTGAAGTAAAGGTCATTAAATGTTATATTTGTGACCCAACATGACACATTGCTCCGAATTGTCCGAATAAGGCACAAATGTCACAAGGACGTGGAAGACCTGCTCAACTCAGGATACTTAGAGCAGTGAATAAGCAAGGAACCTCTACAAATCCCGTACAAGTGCATGCCTTGACTCGGACAGAGTCTCAAAAGCAAGAAAAAAAGGTGGTCACAGGTATGGTTTACATTTTAGGAAATTCGGTAGTTATTTTGTTTGATTCAAGTGCTAGTCACTCATTCATAGCATGCCAATATGTGGCCACCCATGCACTATCGGTATAAGAAACTATTAAGATAATTCACGTTGAATCCTCTGTTTATAGGTTAGCTAGCACTAGACAAGTATACGAAGCATTTCCAATTAGGATAGGATCGTTGATTTTAAAAGCCAACTTGATCCAATTACCTATGACGGAATTTGATGTGATATTGGGTATGGATTGACTGAGTCAATGGGGAGCTATGATTGATTGCAAGAATAAGAAGGTACAATTTGAAGCGGCCCAAGAAAAAGAAATAGTCATTGGAAAACTAAGACAGCCTGAAAATTCGACGATATTAATATCGTCCATGAAAGCAGTCAAGATGATCCGCCAAAGGCACCAAACGTATCTGGTATCAGTTAATGTGGAGAAAGGTATGGAGGTGGATCTAAATCAAATTTCTGTGGTTAGAGAATTTCCTGATGTATTTCCAAAGGAATTGACCACATTACCTCCACAAAGAGAAATGGATATGACTATAGACATCATACCAGGTATAGCTCCGATATTCAAGACTCCATACAGGATGGCACCGGTTGAAATGAATGAGTTAAGGACTCAAATACAGGAGCTACTAGACAAAGGTTTTATCAGACCTAGTGTATCGCCCTGGGGAGCTCTAGTATTATTTGTAAGAAAAAAGGATGAAAGTTTGAGGCTGTGTATTGATTACAGAGAATTAAATAAGGTCACAGTGAAGAATGAATATCCACTGCCTAGGATCGATGATTTGTTCAATCAGTTGTAAGGAACTACAACTTTCTCTAAGATTGATTTACAGTCAGGGTATCATTAGTTGAGAATATGTCCTACCGATGTTCACAAGAAAGCTTTTTGAACTAGGTATGGACATTCTTCAGACCATACATACCTGACTCCTTTCGGGCTCACTAATGCCCCTGCAGTATTCATGAATATGATGAATAGGGTATTTCAGGACTATCTAGATCAATTTGTGGTTGTATTTATCGACGGTGTCCTGATTTACTCCAAAACAAAGAAAGAACATGAGCTTCATTTGTGAAAGGTACTGGAAAGGTTGAGAAAAGAGAAATTATATGTCAAGTTAAAGAAATGTGAATTCTGGTTGAAGAAAGTAGGATTTCTGGGTCACATAATATCAAAAAAAGGTATTCAGGTTGATCCTCAGAAGATTGAGGTAATTTTGAAATGGCAAAGACCGACGACCATCACAAAAATTCGAAGCTTTCTAGGATTGGCAGGATATTACAGAAGATTTGTTGAAGGATTCTCGCAGTTATCAGCCTCATTAACAAGATTGACTCGTAAAGGAGTTAGGTATGTATGGTCTGAAGAATGTGAGCGCAGTTTTCAAGAATTGAAGCAATAGTTGGTAAGAGCCCCTATCCTAACGCTACCCGAAGGAAAAGAAGGTTTTTTGGTTTATAGTGATGCTTCAAGAAAGGGTTTGGGATGTGTGTTGATGCAGAGAGGAAAGGTGATAGCTTATGCATCACGACAGTTGAAGCCCAATGAGGTAAGCTATCCCACTCATGATTTAGAATTAGCAATAGTGGTGTTTGCCTTGAAAATTTGGAGACATTACCTGTATGGTGCTAGATGTGAAATTTATACAGATCACAAGAGCCTTAAGTATATCTTCACTCAAAAGGAGCTGAACATGAGGCAAAGGAGATGACTCGAATTGTTAAATGATTATGATTTGGAGATACTATACCATCCAGGTAAGGCAAATGTGGTAGTCGACGCATTGAGTAGAAATGTTAGCATAGCGCACCTTATCACAAAGCAGGAAGGGTTGCTTCAAGAGATGAGACAATTAGAATTGATTGTATGTCCACCTGGAGTTCAAGCAAGATTATCACAAATGTAAATACAATCTTCATTATTTGAGCATATTAGGACTGCGCAGCAAAAGTATATAGACCTACATACACATGTGGAAAAGATGAAGAAAAAAGGGTTGACTAAATTTGTCGTCGATGGACAAGGTATGTATCGGTATAAAGGCCACCTTTGCATACCTAATACAGCTGAGTTGAAGGAGCAGATACTTAAAGAGGTGCATTTTTCACCATTTTCCATTCATCCAGGAAGCACCAAGATGTATCAGGATCTCAAGAAAGCATATTGGTGGAATAATATGAAAAGAGATATCGCTAAATACGTAGCTAAGTGCTTAACTTGCCAAAGGGTGAAAGCTGATCACCAACAGATATCTGGAAAATTACAATCCTTGGAAGTTCCTGAATGGAAGTGGGATGATATTCAATGGATTTCATCGAATGATTACCCAAGACTAAGGTTGGAAACGACTCTATATGGGTAATAATAGATCGGTTGTCAAAAGTTGCTCACTTTATACCCATAAAAGGACCTACATAACAGAAAGATTAGCTAAAGTCTACTATAAGGAAATAGTACGACTTCATGGAGTGCCTAAGTTAATAGTTTCTAATCGAGACACGACATTCACCTCTCGATTTTGGAAAAGTTTTCACGAAACTCTAGGCACCCAACTCAAGTTTAGTACAGCCTTTCATCCCCAAACAGATGGACAGACGGAGCAAGTAAATTAGATCATCGAGGACATGCTCCGTATGTGTTCATTGGAGTTTGGTGGTTCGTGGGATGAATATGTACCTATATTTGAATTTGCATGTAATAACAGCTATCAGGCTAGTATTCAAATGACTCTGTTTGAAGCATTGTATGGACGGCGATGTCGAACGCCATTGAACTAGGATAAAGTTGAAGAAAAGAAGCTAGCCCCAGATTTATCTCAAAGAATGACAGACAAAGTACAAGTTATTCGCCAGTGTATACTCACAGCCCAGAGTCGGGAAAAGAGTTACACAAATTGCAAAAGAAAGGATTTGAATATCCAAGTTGGCGAACATGTGTTCATAAAGGTCACACCATTCAAGGGAGTTACAAGATTTGGAAAAGGGATAAGCTGAATCCCAGGTATACTGGACCATTTGAAGTGCTGGAGAAGATTGGAAAGTTGGCTTATAGAATAGCTTTACCTCTGGTACTAGCCTTAGTACACAATGTTTTCCATATTTCCATGCTTAGGAAATATATTTCAGATCCAACCCATGTACTGGTAGCAGAAAACTTACCAATCCAGGATCATCTGAACTATGAGGAAAGACCAATTAGAATCTTGAATCATAAGGTACAGAAGCTTTAAAATAGAGAAATCGAATACGTAAAGGTTCAATGGAATCGATATTCCGAAAGCGAAGCTACATGGGAACTAAGGGAAGAAGTAGAAAGGAAATACCCCCAATTGTTTAAAGGATAGACGGTTTCGGGACGAAACCTGTTATAAGAGGGGGAGGATTGTGAAACCCTAACCTCTATAAGATTCATGTATGTGCATTTGAATGATTCATTTATGATTGATTGAATTATGAATGAATTATTTGCAATATTGATAAATTATTGCAATTAGGTTAGTGATTATGAATGATGATAAAAATCAATCCCTCTAAGTCGAAATGGGCCAATATGATTAAAGTGGTTTAATGAGGATTGAAAGGTATTAGTGTGCCATGAAAAATTAAATAATTTCCATAATGTGATTATTGGAAATTATGAGGCTAATTATAGAGCTAAGTTGGAAAATGTTGAAAAATTCATAACTTGACGCCTATAAGGCAGATTAAGATGAAAATTGAAAGAAAAGCATATAATTTCGTGCTTAATCACAGGAAAAGTTAGATTATGAAAATTTTGATGATAATTGATCATCACCGTCCAAAATTCATAGATAACTTCAAACAATCATAACTTGAACTAGAGAAGTCGGATTAAGACGAAATTTGAAATGGACGGTCAAAATTATGAGATCAAGGTTATGAAAGGATTTGATTAAGATAATGATGATGGAATTATGCCTGCAAGAAATTGGGATTACCTCTTTTGACTTTTGCACCATAAAGTGATTAGCATTTATGTTAAAGATAAGTAAAATAATTAAATGAATAAAGACAAAAATGAGGTGTCAAAAAGAGGTCAATTGCAGGGTATTTTATGAATTATTAAAAATAAAAAAATTCATGCAATTATCTAAGGAATAAATGCTGATTAATGAGCTAATACATTAGCTCAAGAGACGGTAGCTTGAGTGGCACACATGGGACGTCCAAACAGCCCCTAAATTGGATTTTTATGATTTTTTTCACATAAAATATATGCTTAAGTCAGCTATGGATTAAGGTGAATAAATGTGCATTTAATTAGGGTGGAAAATTATGGTTAAAAGCATCAAATCAAGGCCATTGAGATATGATCAATAAATGGACAACAACATGAAGCAGGGGAGAATGTGGACGATCATGGCAACTTTTGAATTTTTTTAATTTTTTTATTTATGCTAAATTGACCCTAATTGAGCTAAATTACTAGGTGATTAAATGACCATTAAATTAAAGCTGCAAAATGGTGGAAAAATTCAAAAAGGAAGCTAAAAAAGGGGCATTGAAAATGGCCAGCAAGATTAGCTCCAAAATGGACCATCCAAAGGCTGATCATTTGATTTTTTTATTTTTTTAAATGCTAAATATATGCCTAAGTAGTCTACATGTTAGGGTGTTGGAAATATGTGGAAAATAAGCCAAGTTCATGTTTTGATGATTAACAAATCAATTTGAGTAAGTCTTGGTTACTAACATGTTTGTGAAAGTGATTAAAGGTTAAAAATTGGAAGAATATGAAGCATGGAAAGTCAAGTTGATTTCCAAGTCGACTCAAGCATCGAATTAGGCCAAGTCGATCCCCAAGTCGACTCCAGCAACGACTTCGAAGCAACATTTCCTTCCAGAGTTGAAGTCAAGACTGAACGGAACCGAAGTCGCATCCCAAGTCGACCCCACTTGCGACTTGAGGTGAAGTCGCAGACCAAGTCGACTCCGGTAGTGACTTGGAGGCGTCGTTTTCTGTCCAGAGTTGAAACCAAGAACAGGGGTTGCCGAAGTCGCATCCCAAGTCGACTCAGCATACGACTTGGGTGAAGTCGCAGACCAAGTCGACTCCGGCATCGACTTCAACTCAGATGTTCAAATTGGAACACATGAAGACTAATCCAAGACCAAAGAAAAGCAAGATGCATAAACTCAACTATTCAAATCAAGATATATTGAACTTGCACATGAATACAAGATTCAAAACTCAAGGACTCAAGGCTTGCAAATCATGGAGCTAAAGGAAACAAGCTAGAATGAAAACACAATGGTTCAAAGAGAAATAAATCAAGGAAGAACAACAAAGACATGGAGAAACCCAAGCAATCAAAAGCATTCCAAGGATTTCAAGTTCAAGCAAGCTGCCGAGGTGAAGTCGCACCCGAAGTCGACTCCACCTGCGACTTGGGTCAAGTCGAGGACCAAGTCGACCCACACTGGAACTTGAAGAATTTGTGAGCAGGCGAAGTCGCACCCGAAGTCGACTCCATCTGCGACTTGGCTAAAGTCGCACCCGAAGTCGACTCCACCAGCGACTTGGGTCGCAACGATCGGAAAATATTCGAACGTTGGCGCATTAAATGCGCGCCACCTACCTTCAAACGTTTGGATTCCCTCCACAATTATAAAAGGCATTCAATATGAACGAGGAGGGTAGCTGAGAATCATTAAGTGTGCATAACTCCCATCTTCAAGAGCATTAAGTGATCAAGCCAACATCTAAAAGAAGAACTTTGCTTCCAAACTGCTAGAGCTACTTGCTGAATCTCAAAGGCTACACAACAAGTTCTTCTCTGCGCCAAAACTGCATCTACACAACAGTAACGTGTAGATTCTTTCTGCTTTTCTTATTGTTGTATTGAACTTAATTTAGTTTGAGTAACTAAGATCAAGTGTAAGCAAAGTAGTGAGTGATTGGAGTGGAACTCATCACCTACTTGTGCTGTGGTTTGTTGATGCCCCCTAGAGCTAGAATCTAGAAGAGAGCAGTGACTCTAGTTGTATTTGCAAAATACATAGTGGAACCCAAGTCACAAGGGGTGTGAGCTTGGAAGAGTGGAGTAGGGAGGTTGCCCGAACCACTATAAAATCTTGTGTGTTGATTTATATTTCTGCTCTCTACACTATTTTGCTTTCCATCTGTTTCTTCATTAAGGGGACTAGATTAATCCGGGGTTTTCTGTTTAAGTTGAAAATTTTTAAATACCCAATTCACCCTTTCCCTCTTGGGTAATTGCTATTAACTCGGGACCAACATAGGGTGCATAAATACCCATTAATTAAGGCTGCTAATTCGTGAAAAATTGGAAAAGCAATAGCTGAAATGGGACGTGATCAGTGGACAACATGGTAATTAATTAATGATATGGATAATTGATAAATTTTTACTTAGGTAAATTATAATTTAAATGGACCAAATTTTGCCATGTTAGCTAGGGGAATAAACATGTAATTAAATACCCTCAAATCATGTGCAAAATGGGGCCCACAAGCTGGATAATCCAGCCATTACTTAAGGTGGACGTGTATAGTATGTAAGCTTTTGGAGTTAGAAAATTCGATGAGCTAAAGCCCCATTCCAGCAGCCTCGTGCACGTCCATAATCAGCAAGGGAAAGGCCAAGAAAAAGGAGAGAAAAAGGAAAAGAAAAAGAGAAAAGAAGCCAAGGAAATTAGTTAGAGAAGTTGAGCTTAAGTGTTCCTCAATTCAAGTAAGCGCACTCTTGAGTTTGAATCATTTGAATCTAGTTTCTCTAACTCAATTCATAAGTCATGAATATGATTCATCATGAAACCTTAAATGAGGATTTATGATACCCTTAATTAGGGTATTGAATGGGGATTTAATGACAAGTATGTAATTTAGGCTTCAAGAGGAAGAAAATGGTGATTAGTGTTGATTATGAATTCATAAATTAGCTGAATCTTGCTTGAATTTACATGTAATGTTGCTATTTTGTTGGGTTGATATGATTACATGATAATTCATGTTTGGATATATGATATATGTTGATTTAAGCATGAGTTATGAATTTTAGAAAGAATGCTAATTAAGGTTACTCTTAAGACCCAATTTCTATGTTATGATGTTGAAAATGATACATGAATTAGCTTATATAAATTATGGATAATTTAGAGGGTAAAATACCCTAAACTTAGGATACTTTAGACTTTAAAAAGGGCTTAGCAAGGACTGCCTAAATCAGATTTTTAGGGAGCTCATATGTGGACGTCCAAAGTAGGGTAGAAAGGGTACCCTACTTGCATGAAAAGTTGCTATTTTTAAGCAACCAATATATGAAATTTAAGTATGTGATAATAACCTAAATTTGGGTTAATAAAATTATGATTAATTTCTGGAATTAAGTGATTAAAAATCTGTTTAGATTTGAGTATCAAAAAGGACATTGAAAGTGTATAAAACGGGTCCCAAAGTTGCTGTTTTGGAACCCTGTAATTAGTGGATTAAAAATCTGTAAAAATACACTAAATAAAGTGTTAATTATGGTGTATAATCAAACTGAATTAGAGGCCAAGCTGCTGATTTGAAAAATTTTTAGAAACACATGAATTATGTGTTATGAAATGGACGTATATGAAAAGATGAGTATGAGAATATAATAAATGGTTTAAGTGAAATGTTAAAATGTAAAAATGCATAAAATATGATTGAATCACGTGAATTATGTTTTTGTTTGGATAATCCCAAAATTTGAGATTAATATATGAAGGTTATGACATTAACTAAATGCTTAAGAATAAGCACAATATGTGAATTATGAAAAATATGTGAAAAATGACAAGTTGAAAGTTTATTACTTCATATGGTGATTAATGAATGTATTATGATATATATATGAATGATACCCTAAATATGGGAATTGAATAAGTGATGTAATGAATGATTTTGATGCATAAGTATGTTGTGTATATATACCCAACCTGGAATTCAAGTGGGTTATAAATATTTATGAAAATAGGTTGGAAAACTAAGTTGAATGCAATCCAATGGAATGTACATGAATGCTATGTCATTTTTACATGTATAGGCAAAGGCAAAGGCAAAGAAAATGTAGATCCGGAAAGCTCACGTGATCAAGGTAAGCAAGCAAAATTTTCTAAATATTTTTATCTCTTAAAATGTTCTCAAATGATATTCTAACTGCTTTTATTGATTTAGCAAATGATATTTGAATTTATTTCTAAGGTACTTAAGGATGGTCATTCCTTAGTTCAATATGTGTTGCTAACTGATTTACATAACTGTTTTGTAAATATGAAAAATATTGTCTTATGAATTTATGCAAGAAACATCATGCTAGAATGTCAAGGATAAGTTCATGTGCGCAAAGCATGAGGTCCACCTTAAAGGTGTAAGCGGACCGATTATCCCACTTTGGTGTGACCAAGTCGCTAAGATAGGCCAAGGGCCGGCGGCACCTCCCTGGATAGGAGAAGATGAAGACGGATGGTCGCCTAGCTAGCTTCCATCCTAAGAGATCATGATGCATTTCATTTCATTGTCATGATATACCCTCGAGGTGGTATAATGTTGTTTTCCAAGATATTTTAAATAAAAAGGTTTCTGCTCCGCAAGTAGTTGATTACTTGATAAGTGTCTCTACTAAATGGAGGGAAATGCTTTTAAATAAATATGCTTTCAAAATGTATTGCCTGAAAAATATATAGCTTGCTTATTGAGTATACAACTCACGTATTATTTTCCAAACCCATAGACAGGTGAAGAAATGAGGAGAACAAGGAGCAAAAATTTGGGCATGAAAGAATGAAAGAAACTGAATGATTTATTTTAAGTGATACTATGGTTAATGGAATGTAATATGACTTGATATTTTATGTTCATATATGATCTATGTGATGACTTATATTTTATGAACAAGTTTTTATGGATGATAGGCATGTTATGAATTTTTATGATTTTATCTGATATGAAATTGTTGGTCCCGAGTTGATGGCAATTACCCAAGAGGGGAGAGGTGAATTGGGTATTTAAAATTTTTCAACTTAAATTAGAAACTTTACCCTGGTTTACTTTAATCTCGTTTAATGAGACAAATGGAAAAAAATAAGACAATAAAAGTGGAAATAAAAATCAATGGACAAGATTTATAGTGGTTCGGGCAACCTTCCCTTCTCTACTCTTCCAAGCTCACACTCCCTTATGACTTGGGTTCCACTATGTATTCCGCAAATACAACTAGAGTCTCCGCTCTCTTCTAGATTCTAGCTCTAGGGGGCATATACATCCAGAGCCTTCGCTCTCTTCTAGATTCTAGCTCTAGGGGGCATGTACAACACGCAGCACAAGTAGGTGACGAGTTCCACTCCAGTCACAACGCTACTTTGCTATCACTTGGTTTGAAACACCAAAATCAAACCAAGCATCAAAAACAGAATATCAAAATGAAATGAAAGAAATCTACACTTTACAGATTTGTGTAGTCAAGTTTCAGCTCGAGGAAGAATTCGTGGAAGTGACGAATCGATTAGTGTTGAAGCAAACAGCAAGTTGAAGCTCGTTCTTTCTTCAAAACATGTATAGATCACTCAATTGTAGAAGAAAGTGGAATATAGAACTTGGTAGCTTCTCTTTCCTCTTTTTCTGCTCAATCTTGTTAGTTTCCACGTTCACTTGAGTGTCTATTTATAATGGGAGGAGAAATTTGAACGTTATGAAGTTGGTTGGCGCGTAATAAATGCGCCAACGTTCAAATTTTTGAACGTTACGATCCAAGTCGCAGGTGGAGTCGACTTCGTATGCGACCTCACCCAAGTCGCATGCTGGAGTCGACTTCGGGTGCGACTTCGGCTGTGAGCAGGCTGTTCAAGTTCTTCCTCGGGTCGACTTGGCCTTGGACTTAACCCAAGTCACAGGTGGAGTCGACTTCGGGTGTGACTTCGGATTCCTCCATCTTCCAAGTCTATCTTTCACATCGACTTGATCTGGGACTTGACCCAAGTCACTGCTGGAGTCGACTTCGTTTGCGACTTGACCTCCTTATCTTGCCAAGTGAACTAAAACTCTTTTGAAATGAATTTGGTCGCTGATAACTCATATTTTTACGAGTTATCATGGCCCATTTCAGACTTGATTTGTGCGTTAGTTCAAGAGATTAGGCTTAGTTTGCATCCATTTAGCTTAATATTCACTCGCTTTGCATTTTAGGAGCATTATTTAGTTTTTAGGCATTTTTAGCATTATTCAGGCATTTTTAGTTCATTTACTTAGTTTTCCATCTTTTGCAGGAAGGACGTGATGTGTGAAGACAAAGCGGACGAGTTGAATGCAAGCTGAGGCAACCAGAGGCAGATGGATGACGCCTAGGTGTCAACCATTGGTGCTCAGGCGCCACCCTACGGGCCTTGGCCATTTTCAACACACACAGCTTACAGCATGGCTTCCAGAGAGTTAGCGCCTAGGCGTCACCCAGGGGCGCCTAGGCGCCACTTCATCTACATGAAACCAAAGTTCAGACGATGTTGAAGCCACAAGTCAGGCAATACTCCAGGGAGTTGGCGCCTAGGCGCTAGGCATGATCAATCACAAGATTTCAAGGGTTAAGCTCCAAGCAAGAATAGTCTAGGGAGTTAGCGCCTAGGCGCCAGTGCATGAATTTTTAGGATTTTACAGAATGTGTCCATGTTGCTCAGCACACAGGGAGTTGGATGGATAGTTAGGATGATTTGAATTCTAAACTATATTATTTCTTGGTTCTTAGAATATTCAGGAATAAATAGTTGATTTTATGCATGATTGTGTATGATTTACCTTTGCATGTGTGGACTGAATGCTTTTTACAAGATTAGCTACCTTGTAATATGATTTAATTGCTTGATTTATCCTTGAAGAGAAAAATTTCTACCAGATCCATGGGCAAGGCATAGGTTTCGGCCTTTATGTAAGGAGAGTTGTTTAACGGATAGGAATATACCGTTAAACCCTGTGTAGTCATTATACAAGTTATGAACTTATCAATTTCACTTTATTTACTGACATGAGAACATAGCAATTAAATCAGGTGTAATTAGCTTTATATAATGTTGGAAGACATGTATAAAGATATATGAACTTGGGCTAGTAAATCCATATGCAGTCCAATTAGAAAGAACCAAAGCAATATAGTTTAGATTCAAGGATTCTAAGCTATCCCTCTGTCATCCCTATTCAGAAAATCCGTTCAAAGTATCCAGTAGTCTCAAACTTTTACTCTAATTTCTCATTGCAATCGTTAGCTTAGTTAAATCGCAAAACCAGAATTTTCCATCCATCGAAAGCAGTTTAACTAATTAATAATTCAGTTAACAATTCCTCGTGGGAACGATATTCTACTCACTCTTTATTACTTGACACGGCACGTATACTTGCGTAAATAGCGAGCACTTTAATAGACATATACGCAACTCGTCAGTCACTTTAATTTCTTCAAATTAAATATTCTTCCTTTTATTTGTATCATTTGAAATTCTGTAGGATTAATTTAGCTTGAGACCTTTTGACTCCATGTCTTGAATTCTTGAATTCTTGACTCTTGGAATGCATGTAAATTATTCAAGTGTGTGTTCTTGATCCATCATAATGAATTCATGCAACCTTGCTTGCTTTGGACTTGTTTTGATCTTTATTTGTTCCAAGTCGAGTATTTGAGTCAACTTGGCCTTCAACTTCACTCAAGTCTGGCATAGAGTCGACTTGGTCTGTGACTTAGCTCTTCAAGTTCTGCACTCTCAGTCTGAAGTCGAAACTAGAGTCGACTTGGTCTACGACTTCGCCCAAGTTGCATGTAGAGTCGACTTCATATGCGACTTCGGCAACTTTGCTCCCCAATTTCAACGCTGGACAAAAAATGGGCTTTGAAGTCATTGCTGGAGTCGACTTGGCCTGCGACTTCACCTAAGTTGATGTCTGAGTCGACTTGGGGATCGACTTGATCTGCTATGCTTTATATATTTCATATTTATAACCTTAAACATTGCACAAAACATATTAGTAGCTAAAATTAACTCAAATTGAGTTGTTAATCATCAAAACTTATGCTTTGGGTATTTTGCATTTGATTTTAACAGTTGTTTCCAACAATCTCCCCCTTTTTGATGTTTGACAAAACCAATTTGAGTTTATACCTTTCAATATGTCATTTTATCCTGTTTTGACATTTTTAGGATAATCATAAGTCATTTGCCTTTTGAACTTAGTGAAATTGTCATACATATTTCATTTTCAACATTTGCATGTCTTATTTCCAATAATCATTCAACCAACCATTTCAAAACAAAGCATTAGTGATCAGAGCAAAACTCAAGTAATCAGAGCATAAAACAGAGCATAGAACACAAGTAATCAAACTTTTCATAAACAACTTTTTCATATATAATCAAAAATATTTTATACAAGTTTTAAAAGCAATAAAACCTATATATAAGCTACCCAACCCAAGATCCTAAAAATCTAATCTCAAAACTCAACTATTCTCCCCCTTTTTGTCAATAGATCAAATAGGGGTCGACTCGCAGAGATTTGGTAAACCGAAACGTAGATATCAGATATGGAGTTGGTCGGATAGATCTGATATGAGCCGAAGAGTAAAAAGATGAAATAGGACCCAGAGTCGGATCTCGGCGAACCGATCCAATGTCAAATGGATCCAGTTCGGGTATCGGTTGATTCTTGTGACTTCTGGATGCCAAATGATATTGGATCGTCCTCAGTTCCCGATCCCTGCGATCTTGTCAGGAATGCATGTCCATGATGGCAGTAAGGACCCCGACTATTTGACTAGTCAGGCGATTCTCGATCTATTCTAGACGTTCTCGGATTGCATTCACCGAGTTGTCCCATGATGGAGGTCTAGGTGCGAGGCCTGGGATCTCTGAACCATGGGGCGAGCAGGATCCATGTGATGCAGGTGACGCAGGCTCCTCGGCGGAGTCATGTGGAGCAGGTTGCTCCTCTGGTGGTGACGGAGGCTGCTCCCCCTGAACCTATGCATCCTCGGCTTCATCTTGAGCCGGTACGCCCATCCTTTCTGATATTCTTTCTGCCCTGAACTGCTCCACATTGATTTTCATGCATTGGAGCAAGGCTTTGTTGATGGCATTTGTTGATTTCAGAACCTCGAACGGTTCACCATCGATGTCGACCTCAAAGTGTTTTAGGATTTTGGTAATCCAGGTCCCGTAGGGCAAAACCCCTCGTGGGTTATCTTTTCTCGAGGCCAGGGCTTCTAGGAATAATCGCGGAAGGCTAACCTTGACTCGGTTAGCGACTTTCCATAGAATCTCCGCCTCCTGCGGGTTTAGTTGGTTCCTTCCTCCGCCCTTAAGATGGACGTAGTGGGCGATGAGTAGCCTAAGGACCCGTAGCCTTGGGGATAAGTCCATGTAATGCATGAACTTGATCCCGGGATGATACTTGTTGCTCCTGGTGAGCTGATTATACATCTCGGTGATGGTAAGATCTACAGGCAGCTGCTCATCTTCAAATGGAACATCTAGAATTCTGCCTATCCTTATTAAGGCATTAGCTTGACTTGGGTCAACCATTGTACCCAAGAACATCTCAACCCCTTTGACATAGGTACTAAAATACTGATCATCCCATAAATAGTAAAAGATCCTAGTCAAGTCGGGATATACTCTGTCATCCGCTTTCAACAAACTGGTCCATCCTTAGAAATCCATAAGCTCCTCGATTCCAAACTCATAGTCGCTTAGAAATTTAAAGTCTATGATTTTAGGAATGAATACCTTTTGCTCATAGAAACTTTTGTAGAATCGACTATATTGCAACTAAGTCTTGAAGTATGTCGTAGGCATCTTCAAGACTTGACCTTTAGTGGCAGGGGTTCCTTTTCGTTTAGCCCCTGTTTTTCGTACTTTGCGAGGTATGGGGTTCCTCTTCTCAGGCAGTTGTGGTTGATGGAATTCCTGCTTGAAATCGAACCCGATGGCCAGTGGAAGTTGACGGTTCATCCCGGGCATGCTTTGCAGGAGTCCGTTGCCTCCTGGGAATTTCCTCTTCTGTTTAGGAGCTGGATGGTCTGGGAACAGGCCTTTGGGATGGTTTTGAGATGGCCAATTTGGGCAATCTAGGTTTGGGTGCCACTGAATTTGGTTTTTGAGAGGGAGTTTGAAAATGGTAGGTTCCAAAAGAGAAGGGAAGTTGGAGCTGAATAGGGGACACGAACACAAAGGGCTGCTTAGAGGGAGAGAGAAAGATAGAGAGAAAAGCTGGAGGGACAGGACTGCTGAAAATCAGAGAGAGAGACAGCAGGTGCGAGAGGAAAGATGAGCAAACCGGATCTGCCGGAGAAGGAGAAGAAAAAGAGAAATGGGAGAAGAAATGCCTGAATGCTTGAGGAGATACGCCAGAGAAGACAAGGACGCCGGAGGAAAATAGGAAGGGAGGCTGTTGTGGGAGGAAATGAGAAGGAAGAGGAGAAAGGAAAGAAAAGAGAGGAAGAAAGAGGGAAGCCCGAGGTCGCTCGCTGAAGTCGACTTGCCCTAGGCGAAGTCGCCTTTGCCCCTGCGGAGTCGACCTCACCCTGACGCAGAGTCGACTTCGCCACATTGGAGTCAACTTCACCGGAGTCGACTTGGAAGCTCCAGAGTCAACTTGGCCTATCGACTTGGACTTTTCTAAGTCCATTTTTCCCATCTAATTATTCCTAATTTAACTCAATCATCCCCATATCATTTATAATTTTGTAAAATAATTCTTTTGCTAAAGGTTTGGTAAAAATATCTGCAATTTGATCCTCAGTTTTCACATATTCCAAACAAACATCATGATTTTTAACATGTTCACAAATAAAGTGATGTCTTACATCTATATGTTTAGTTCTAGAATACAATATAGGATTTTTAGTCCAACAAATTGCACTTGTATTATCACACCTAATTGGAATATTATAATATCAATTCCATAGTCTTTTAGTTGTTGTTTCATCCAAAGTAGTTGGGCACAACATCTCCCGGCGGCTATATATTCGGCTTCCGCCGTAGATAGAGCAACGCTAGTTTGTTTCCTTGAATACCATGAAACCAACATGTTTCCAAGGAATTAACATGTTCCACTAGTACTTTTTCTATCTACTTTGTATCCAGCAAAATCCGCATCCGAGTAGCTGATTAAATCAAAAGTTGACCACTTTGGGTACCATAGTCCAAGATTAGTGGTATTTATCAAATATTTAAAAATTTCTTTTACAGCCAATAAATGTGATTCTTTAGGACATGCTTGAAATCTAGAACACATGCAAACACTGAAAAGAATATCCGGTTTAGAAGCAGTTAGATACAACAAAGATCCTATCATACTTCTATATAGCTTTTGATCGATATATTTACCGTTTTCATCCGTGTCGATCTTGATTGTTGAACTCATTGGAGTGTTTGCTCCCTTGCTAGTTTGCATTCCAAATTTCTTTAACATTTCTTTGATATACTTGGACTGATTTATAAATATTCCTTCGGCTTGTTGCTTGATTTGTAGTCCAAGAAAGAAATTTAATTCTCCCATCATGCTCATTTCGAATTCGCTTTGCATAATCTTAGAAAATTCTTTGCACAGAGTTTCATCAGTAGCACCAAATATTATATCATCTACATAAATTTAAATAATTAAAATATTTTTTCTTTTATACTTGATGAATAATGTAATATCAACCTTTCCTCTTTGAAATTCATGATCAATCAAAAATTTATTTAACCTTTCATACCAAGCTCGTGGAGCTTGTTTTGGTACATATAATGCTTTGGTTAATTTATAAACATATTTTGATTGATCCTTTTCTTCAAATCTAGGGGGTTGTTCAACATATACTTCTTCATTCAAGTATCCGTTCAAAAATGCGCTTTTTACATCCATTTGAAACAATTTGAAATCCATGTGAGAAGCAAATGCTAGTAAAATACGTATAGCTTCTAATCTAGGCACGAGTGCATATGATTCTTCAAAATCAATCCCTTCTTCTTGGGAATACCCTTTGGCTACTAGTCTGGCTTTGTTTCTTATCACAAGTCCACTTTCGTCTAATTTGTTCCTAAATACCCATTTGATACCAATAATAGTGCAATCTTTGGATCTAGGAACTAAATGTCATACATTGTTTCTTTCAAATTGATTTAGCTCTTCTTGCATTGCAATAATCCAGTTTTCATCATTAAGAGTTTGTTCGATAGTTGTTGATTCAATTTTTGATACAAAAGCATATTGTCCACAAATGTTTTGTTTCGACCTTCTAGTCTTTACTCTTTCATAGATATTGCCAATAACTTGCTCAATTGGATGGGCATTATTGAATCTCAAATCAGTTGGAAGTTTATAGGAATCATTACCTTCACTTACCCTTCCCCCGTGGAATTTTCTGGCTTGAGCTCGGTTTCCTCTTGTTGCTCTTGTTGATTTGCTTTTGAATTCTTTGATGTATCATCTGCATCACTTAATTCATCCTCCTTTCTCAGAGTTTGGTTAAATTCATAAAAACAACATGTATTGATTCTTCTACTATTTGATTTCTTTTGTTGAAAATTCTATATCTTTTGCTATTTGATGAATAACCAAGGAAAATTGTTTCATCACTTTTGACATCTAATTTTTCTAAATTTGTTTTTCCATTGTTTAACACGTAACAAGTACATCCAAATGTATGAAAATATGATATGTTTGGTTTTCTGCCTTTCCAAAGTTCATATGGGGTCTTTTTCAATATTGCTCTAATGGTAACTCAGTTTAATACATGACAAGCTGTACTCTCATTTGGACAATTTACTCTCATTTAGCATAATTCTAGTCATTTCTTGTATTGTCCGATTTTTTCTTTCAACAATTCCGTTTTGTTGAGGAGTTTTTGGTGCAGAAAATGTATGGTGAATTCCTTTTTCGTTGCAAAATTCTATGAATCGCTTATTTTCAAATTCACCGCCATGATCACTTCTAATGAAAATAATTGAACTTTATTTTTCATTTTGCACTAAATTTAAAAACGTGACAAATATAGAAAAATCTTCATCTTTGCTAGCTAAGAGTATAATCCATATAAATCTTAAAAAATCATCAACAATTACATACACATACTTTTTCCCACCAAGAGTTAAAATGTCAGATGGTCCATAAAGATCCATATGCAACAATTCAAGTGGTCTAGTTGTTGAAATTTTCTTTTTGGTGGAAAATGACATTTTGGATTGTTTAGATAATTGACAAGCTTTGCAAATCTTATCCTTGTCATATTTAAGCTTTAGTAACCCTTGTACTAGATTCTTTTTCCACAAAGTTTTAATATTTGACATATTTACATATCCAAGCCTTGTATGCCATATCCATGGATCATTTTCTATGGCTATTAGACATTTTTCCTCAAGTTCATCTAGGCAAACCAAATATACATTTTCATGTCTTTTGCCACTAAATATTATGTATTCATCATCAAAAATATTGCATATAGAGGATTCAAATACAACTTTATATCCTTTGTCACATAATTGACTAATACTCATTAGATTGTGTTTGAGTCCTTCAACAAATAGTACATCCTCAATACATGCATTTGAAATACCATAAACATTTCTTTTACCTTTTATTTTACCTTTTTCATTATTTCCAAAGGTAATTGTTCCTTTGTTGCACGAGTTGATCTTATGGAACAGTCCTTTTTCTCCTGTCATGTGTCTTGAGCAGCCACTATCCATAAATCATATGTTATTGGCCTTAGCTCTAAGACAAACTACAAAAATCAAGTCAAGTGGAGCTCATCCTTTTGGTACCCATTTTATGAGTCCATTTGGGTTAGTTGTCCATTGGAGTCTATGTTGATCTTCCTTTGAAGCCACAAATCCAATGCTTTTGGGCATCCAAACCAATTTTGCACCAAGATTTTATAATTTTCTCAATTTGCATTGATAAACCTTGTGTGCCAACTTGTTGCAAAAATTACAAGCTCCCGGGAGTCTAGGAATGGGAAGCCATTTGGTAATTGGTTCCCTGGTTGATCTTTTGGTCCAAACCACATGATTTATCGTGGGTTTAACATGAACGGGTTTGGTTTTGTTCCTTGGAGCATTAGATTTGCCCTGCTCAAATGTGGTATACCCAAGTCCTTTCTTACAACTTTGGGTAGTCATTTTCAAAAATATTTTCATACTTTCTCCTGGATTAGAAAACTTGGCAAGCGATTCATTTAATGATTCATTTTCCTTTTTGAGTTTTTCTAACTCATTTATCAAGGTATTCTTTTCATTTTTCAATTGATCAACCTTTTCGGCAAGTTTACCATTCATAATTATTACTGCTTCACATTGTCTTTTCTTTATCGTGAACTTATTTTCTAATTTTTTTATTTCCTCATATAATGAATCATAGGCTTGTTGAAGTTTCTCTAATTCAGCACATTTGATGCATTCATTTGCAGAAGAGAAAATTGAAAAAGATTTTTGTTTGGAGGTTATCTCTTGACTACTTGTGCAGTTTGTTGAAGTAGCTTGATCCTCCAAGATTTCGTTGCTGCAAGACATATGTCGGAATTTGCCATGCAACAAATTATTGCACAATCCGCTTCACATTCTTCACTTGAAGAGCTGCATGTTGTTGATTCTTCTTTGTTTACGTACATGCCTCTTCCTTTGTTTCTTTAGAATTTTCTGTTGTCGCCTCGATCTTTTCTTTGCTCCTTAGCTTTAGTCTCTTCGGGCGTTGGGCATTGGGCTTGCATATGCCCCAAACCGCCACAACGGTAACATTTTGTTGTTTCTTTTCTTTTAGAATTTCTTTCTTTAAAGTTTCTGAAATTTCTTCCTTTCCTTACAAATTTTTTGAATCGCTTTGTAAGTAAGGCGATTTTATCATCGTTTTGTGATGATGAGGTGGAGTCATCTGAATCTTGTGCGGCTTTCAAGGCGATGACTCTCTTGCCTTTGTGGTGATCTTCGTTTCTTTTCTTGATTAGCTCATGTGACATTAATGAGCTAATGAGATCTTCTAACTTCAATGTGTTTAGATCCTTGGCTTCTTCTACTGCAGTAATCTTTGGAGTCCAAGATTCCGGTAGAGCTCTTAGAATCTTCATGACCTGCTCAGATTCAGAAATTGCTTTTCCTAGACCTTTCAAAGCGTTAGTAATCTTAGAAAATCTAGCAAACATTTCAGAAATATTCTCTATTTCTAACATTTTAAAGCTTTTCAATTCTCCAATCAAAATATTTCTCCTTATCCCTTGGACTGGAGAAGTTTCTTCATAGATAGATGTTAATGTATCCCATATTTCTTTGGCAGTCAAACAAGAGGATACTCTAACATATTCGAAGGTAGTAAGAGCATAAAATAATAAATTCATAGCCTTAGCGTTGCTCTTAACAATTTTTACTTCCTCATCGGTCCATTTGGAAGCTCTTTCATCTGTAGGCAGGGTCACACCATCTTGGATTGCAATCTAAGAGTCCATATCTGTAGCATGATGAGTTGTTTCATACGTAGCTTCTAATAGCCAAAATTATTCTCATCGAACAATGGTGCCTAGTAAAAGATCGCCTTCGACAAATGCGGGAACGGAAGTAAATTTAGATGCCATATCAAAAGATCTCTTTGGTAAAACTCAAAGACCTACTCTGATACCACTTGTTGGTCTCGAGTTAATGACAATTACTCAAGAGGGGAGGGGTAAATTGGGTATTTAAAATTTTTCAACTTAAATTAGAAACTTTACCCCGGTTTAGTTTAATCCCCTTTAATGAGACAAATGGAAAGCAATAAGACAATAAAAGCGGAAATAAAAATCAATGGACAAGATTTATAGTGGTTCGGGCAACCTTCCATACTCCACTTTTCTAAGCTCATACTCCCTTGTGACTTGGGTTCTACTATGTATTCCGTGAATACAACAAGAGCCTCCGCTCTCTTCTAGATTTCAGCTCTAGGGGGCGTATACATCCAGAGCCTCCGCTCTCTTCTAGATTCTAGCTCTAGGGGGTATGTACAACATGCAGCGCAAGTAGGTGACGAGTTCCACTCCAGTCACAACGCTACTTTGCTATCACTTGGTTTGAAACACCAAAATCAAACCAAGCATCAAAAACAGAATATCAAAATGAAATAAAAGAAATCTACACTTTACAGATTTGTGTAGTCAAGTTTCAGCTCGAGGATAAATTCGTGGAAGTGACGAATCGATTGGCGTTGAAGCAAACAGCAAGTTGAAGCTTGTTCTTCCTTCAAAACATGTATAGATCACTCAATTGTAGAAGAAAGTGGAATATAGAACTTGGTAGCTTCTCTTTCCTCTTTTTCTACTCAATCTTATTAGTTTCCACGTTCACTTGAGTGTCTATTTATAATGGGAGGAGAAATTTGAACGTAATGAAGTTGGTTGGCGCGTAATAAATGCGCCAACGTTCAAATTTTCGAACGTTACGATCCAAGTCGTAGGTGGAGTCGACTTTGTGTGCAACTTCACCCAAGTCGCATGCTGGAGTCAACTTCGGGTGCGACTTCGGCTGTGAGCAGGCTGTTCAAGTTCTTCCTCGGGTCGACTTGGCCTTGGACTTGACCCAAGTCGTAGGTGGAGTTGACTTCGGGTGCAACTTCAGATTCCTCCATCTTCCAAGTCTATCTTTCACATCAACTTGGTCTGGGACTTGACCCAAGTCGCTGCTGGAGTCGACTTCGTTTGCGACTTGACCTCCTTATCATGCCAAGTGAGCTAAAATTCTTTTGAAATGACTTTGGTCACTTTAATTTCTTTAAATTAAATATTCTTCCTTTTATTTGTATCGTTTGAAATTCTGTAGGATTAATTTAGCTTGAGACCTTTTGACTCCATATCTTGAATTCTTGAATTCTTGATTCTTGGAATGCATGTAAACTATCCAAGTGTGTGTTCTTGATCCATCATAATGAATTCATGCAACCTTGCTTGCTTTGGACTTTTTTTATCTTTATTTGTTCCAAGTCTAGTGTTTGAGTTGACTTAGCCTTCAACTTCACTCAAGTCTGGCATAGAGTCGACTTGGTCTGTGACTTAGCTCTTCAAGTTTTGCACTGTCGGTCTGAAGTCGAAACTGGAGTCGACTTGGTCTGCGACTTCGCCCAAGTCGCATGTGAAGTCGACTTCACGTGCGACTTCGGCAGCTTTGCTCCCCAATTTCAATGTTGGACAAAAAATAGGCTTTGAAGTCGCCACTGGAGTCGACTTGGCCTGCGACTTCGCCTAAGTCGATGTCTGAGTCGACTTGGGGATCGACTTGATCTGCTATGCTTTATATATTTCATATTTATAACCTTAAACATTGCACAAAACATATTAGTAGCTAAAACTAACTCGAATTGAGTTGTTAATCATCAACACTTATGCTTTAGGTATTTTGCATTTGATTTTAACAGTTGTTTCCAATAGAAATGTGTGTATTAAGCCAAAGATGACTTGAATGGGCATTTGAGGAAAAATATTTTTAAAATAAATTATTAAGGAACTGTAAATAATTGGATAAATATCCGTTAAATTCCACCATGTGACAGTGCAACAATCCTGATCACGTTTACTAGTCAATAACGATCCCGATGTAAGGCTCGGGATGTGACCCTCGGTTGGGGGTGCCATAGCAGACAAGTTAATAATGTGTTGGAGATTCTGGAAGCACTAATCAAAGTGAAGGATGGATCTCCCTTTGTGTTGTATCTTATTATATGCTGACAAATTTGGTTTATGAGAAATAGAGAAAGCATGGCTGAGGTCCCATTATGTTGGGAAATTTTGGCAACTGGAGCATTAATTTTTTACATAATTATCACTCTACCCTTGTCGGATCGAATTCGATCATCAATTTTGATGTTAGTTCTGCAAAATGGAGGAAACTATTATGACTGTGTGGAGAGTTGCACATGGATATACAACTGGATACTTTCTCTTTTAAATGGGTTAGCAGTTGGCTTATTAATTAAGGGATGCTAAGGTGGCACTTTGAATTAGCACCAAGTCAAGAGTCGCTGGAGCACCTTTTATGTGGCTAACTATTAACCAAAATAAACAATTAATTAATCAATAAAATAATAAAGTGATATATCAAAACTAGCTCAGCACCTCACATCGAAGGAGGAAAGCTAACAAAAGGAGAGAAGAGAGAAAAAGAGAGGGAGAGGGAGAAAGAGAATAAAGGGGGAAGGGAGAACTCTAACCAAGAATCCAACTCAATCTCAGCTATGGAATTCTTTTAAAAAAGTTAGTGACAAGTTTATTTTTATTTAATCTGGGCCATTTCATGAGATTTAACAATAATAGGTTGTTATCAAGTGAAAATCAAATTAAATAAATCCAATTTTACATAAAAATTAATGTTAGATCATGTATGGACACCTTGATGGATGTTTAGATTTGAGAATTTTCAATTCTACATCTTTAATAGATATGTTGTTAAAAATTGTGATAAATTGATCTCAACCATTGAAAAATTATTAAAAGAAGTATTTTAATGATCCATACCATTAAATACAGACTAGATAAGTGATGTGACGTGATCTATATGTTATATCTATGATTAGATCAGTAATTAGTGGTTTAGATTAACAATAAAAACAGAAGTTAACTTATATAACCTATGTAATAAATCTGGAACCGAAATAAAATATAAAAGAAATAATAAACGAACTATTTTTAGAATAAAAAGTTTGCTAAGAACTCTTTATATAGCCATTAATTAACGATCAAAATTGTAGATTAAAATGTTTTGTAATTTGTAAATTAAAAATACTAGAAGATTAGCCTAAACAAGGTAGAACGACTATTAGAATCACCTACACTAATTGATTTTCATACTTTTTATATAACGAAATTGAAGCTGAAACTTTTATATGATATAAAATATATTCTAAAATTACTCAGCAAAAATAAAATAAATTTTTTGATGATACAAATATGCTTAACAATTAACGTGATTTGTACCATCTCTAAACTCATACCCCTGTCTTGTAAAATCAAAATACATAAACAAATGTAAATACTTAATATTTTGTGCTAAAATTATTTAATGTGGTTAATTCACGTGTATGATAGAAATTTCAGACTTAAAAAGATTTTATTATAAATAAAAATTAAGATAAAAAGTGTGTCTAATTTCAGCAAATATAGACAAATTGAGGAATAATCAAAATGAAATTTGAAACTTTGAATAATAATAATCCAAAATTGCATGGTTAGCTAAAATACATAATTATTATCTTAATTGATGTGAAAAGTTTTCATAAAATATTTGAAGAATATTGAAAATTAAATTGGATACAAATAAACTATCAAAAGTTAATGTGATCAAGGGAGGGATCGCCTATGATTATATTACGTTTTGGAGATAAAATAATTATTAATTAGTAATTAATAATATGAGAATGAGATAAAATTGAATATTTATAAGATAAGGTTGAATATAATTCAGAAAATACAAATCAAAACAAATGAGTAATTTGGTAATTCTGTAAAATGAATTCCAACTCAAATTAATTATTTTATCAATTTGGAGAAAGTAATTGTACGCCCCAGCTCGAGCGTCACAACTTTAGCCTTACTCCGGGACCATTGTTGATTAGTAAACATAATTAGAATTGTTGCTCTGTCATACGATGGGTTTTGTTGGATATTTATCTACTTAATCCTGACTCCTTAGAAGTTTATATCATTCCAATTTCCATCAAATGCCCTTTTAAGTCATTAAATCATTTGAGAAATACACATATGATATCATAAAATCCATACTTAATCAAATCATGGTAATTCAGACCTTAACATTTGACCATATAAATTTTTTTCGCCATCCGTAGTCACAAACTATAACATGATTCTTATACAATCATTAAGACAAATATTTAATTGCCACCATACAACCATTCATCATAAGTTCATACATAGGTAATATAAAATTCATTTTATCCTTTGAATCTCCACCTGTGCTCCATTGCTCAGTGCTTCATTTCACCTGTCTTTAGGGTTTGAAAAAATAAAATTGTGAGTTGAAACTCAACAAGCAAGGTATAAGGTTTTCAGGCAATTCATTTTCATTAAAATATCTTGGAAAGCAATATTATACCCACTCGAGGGTATATCATGAAAACATTCTTCTTATACCCGTCGAGGGTATACTATAAACAATGCGATGCATTATTTTAAAATATGACATCCTGGGATAAAAGCTAGCTAGGCAACCATTCACCTTCATCGTCTCTCCCAATCCAGGGAGGCGCCGCCGACCCGAGGCCTATCTTAGCGACTTTGCAACACCAAAGGGGGACAATCAGTCCGCTTACACCTTTGAGGTGGACCTCATGCTTCATGCATATGATTCCTTTCATAAACATGATCCTTGACATGCTAGCATGATTTTTCATTTATAAATCCATGTTCCATCACTTATCATAAATAATTTAGAAACATTAAACAATTCATTTATCATATTGAAAATAACCTTTCAATACACATTGAGATAAAGGAATGACCATCCTTAAACATCTTAGAAAGAATTTAAACATTCATTTGCTAAATCATCCAAATAGTTAAAACATCATTGATAAACATTTGATCATATTTTGATAACACAAGAATTTAGAAAATTTGCTTACTTACCTTGTTCGCTTAGCTTTCTGTGTCAATATTTTCTTTTTCTTTGCCTATACATAAAAATAACATTGCATTCATAACAAATTCATTTGCTTGCATCCATTCAGTTTTCCAGCCCGTAATCCATTTCAAACATAATCAACTTGAATTCCATGTCGAACATACATATATAACGTTCACTTGTGCATCATAATATTCATTCATTTTGTGTTTTAAACCCATATTTAGGGTAAACATATAATAATCATTCATTAATCAACACGCGGAGTTTATTCCTCCCTGTTGGTCCCGAGTTAATGGCAATTACCCAAGAGGGGAGGGGTGAATTGGGTATTTAAAAAATTTACAACTTAAACAGAAACTTTACCCCGGATTAATCTAGTTCCCTTTATGAAGAAACAAAATGAGAGAAATAATGTAAAGAGCAGAAACAAAAATGAACACACAAGATTTTATAGTGGTTCGGCAACCTCCCTACTCCACTCTTCCAAGCTCACACCCCTTGTGACTTGGGTTCCACTATGTATTCCGCGAATACAACTAGAGTCTCTACTCTCTTCTAGATTCTAGCTCTAGGGGCATATACAACCAGAGCATCCGCTCTCTTCTAGATTCTAGCTCTAGGGGGCATATACAACCACAACACAAGTAGGTGACGAGTTCCACTCCAATCACACACTACTTTGCTTACACTTGATCTTAGTTACCCAAACTAAATCAAGTTCAATACAACAATAAGAATAAAAGAAATTTTCTACACGTTCCTGTTGTGTAGAGGCATTTTTGGCGCAAAGAAGAACTTGTAGTGTAGACTTAGAGATTCAGCAAGCAGCTCTTGACAGTTTGGAAGCAAAGTTCTTCTTCTAAATGTTGGCTTGATCACTTAATGCTCTTGAAGATAGGAATTATGCACATTCAATGATTCTCAACTACACTCCTCATTCATATTGAATGCCTTTATAATTGTGGAGGGAATCCGAACGTTTGAAGGTAGGTGGCGCACATTTAATGCGCCAACGTTCGAAAATTTTCCGACCGTTGCGACCCAAGTCGCAGGTGGAGTAGACTTCGGGTGCGACTTCGCCCAACTCGCAGATAGAGTCGACTTCGGGTGCGACTTCGCCTGTTCGCAACTTCTTCAAGTTCCAGTCTGGGTCGACTTGGTCCTCGACTTGATCCAAGTCGCAGGTGGAGTCGACTTCAGGTGCGACTTCACCTCGGCAGCTTGCTTGACGAACTTGAAATCCTTGGAATGCTTTGCTTGCTTGAGTTTCTTCATGTTTGGTTGTTTCTTCCTTGATTTATATCTCTTTGGACCACTGTGTTATCATTCTAGCTTGATGTCCTTTAGCTCCATGATTTGCAAACCTTGAGTCCTTGAGTCTTGAATCTTTTGTATTCATGAACAAGTCCAATATATTTTGATTAGAATAGTTGAATTCATGCATCTTGCTTTCTTTGGACTTGGATTAGTCTTCATATGTTCCAAGTCGAACATCGAAGTCGACTTGATCTTCAACTTGACTCAAGTTCTACCTTGAAATCGATCTAATCCCCGATTTGGCTTCTGAAGTTTCTGCCCTGTCCAACTGAAGTCGATACTGGAGTCGACTTGGTCTGCGACTTCACCCAAGTCGCATGCGGAGTCGACTTCGTCTCCGACTTCGGCAACTCTGCTCATCGATTTCAACTCTGGACAGAAATGACGCCTCCAAGTCGCGACTGGAGTCGACTTGGTCTGCAACTTCACCTCAAGTCGCAAGCGGAGTCGACTTGGGATGCGACTTCGGCAGTTCTCGTTCTCGATTTCAACTCTGGAAGGAAATGACGTTTCGAAGTCGATGCTTGAGTCAACTTGGTCTGCGACTTCACCCAAGTCACAAGCGGAGTCGACTTGGGATGCGACTTTGGAACCTCTCATTCTCGATTTCAACTCTGAAAGGGAATGACGTCTTGAAGTCGCTTCTTGAGTCGACTTGGGGGTCGACTTGGCCTAAGTTGAAGTCTGAGTCGACTTGGAAATCGACTTGACTTGCCATGCTTCATATTCTTCAAATTTATAACCTTAAGTCATTTCCACAAACATGTTAGTAACCAAAACTTAAATTGATTTGTTAATCATCAAAACATAGACTTGACTTATTTTCCACATATTTCCAACAATCTCCCCCTTTTTGATGATTGACAAAACTGATTTGAGTGTATACCTTTCAATGTCTTAAAAACATGTCAATTTTGCATTTTGAAGTTTTTATCATACTCATGCAAACAATCAAAAAATATTCAAACAAAAAACTTAAAACCACTCATAAAATCTTAGACTCAAAAAACTTAAAACCAGTCATAAAATCTTAGACTCAAATCCCGATCTCTTCTCCCCCTTTTTGTCAATGTCTCAAAAAATTGAGATAGAGTGGGTAAAATTTTATGAGAATGGTGGGGTTGCTCCCCCTGAACCTGTGCTCCCCCTCAGTTTGTGCTTTGCTAAGTTAATTCAAGCATTCCCATATCATTTCTAATTTTATAAATTGGTTCTTTTGCTAGAGGTTTAGTGAATATATCTGCAATTTGATCTTCTGTTCTTACATATTCCAAACATATGTCATGATTTTCTACATGTTCTCTAATAAAATGATGTCTAAGGTCTATATGTTTGGTTCTAGAATGTAATACTGGATTTTTAGTTAAATATATGGCACTTGTATTATCACATTTAATAGGTATATCTTTAAAATTCATGCCATAGTCCCTAAGTTGTTGTTTCATCCAAAGCAATTGGGCACAACAGCTCTCGGCGGCAATATATTCGGCTTCCGCCGTAGATAGAGCAACACTAGCTTGTTTTCTTGAAAACCATGAAACCAACATGTTCCCAAGAAATTGACATGTTCCACTAGTGCTTTTTTTATCTACTCTGTAACCGGTAAAATCCGCATCCGAGTAGCCGATTAGATCAAAATTAGAGCCTTTTGGATACCAAAGTCCTATGTTGGTAGTGTCTACCAAATATCTGAAAATTCTTTTTACAGCTACCAAGTGTGATTCTTTTGGACATGATTGAAATCTAGAGCACATACACACACTAAATAATAATTAGGCCTAGAAGCAGTTAAATATAATAAAGAACCTATCATGCTTCTATATAATTTTAAATTAATTATTTTTCCTTTCTCATCTTTGTCAATTTTAATTATTGAGCTCATAGGCGTGTTTGCCCCTTTGCTGTTTTCCATGCCAAACTTCTTCAACATTTCTTTGATATACTTGGACTGGTTGATGAAAATCCCTTCATTTAGTTGCTTGATTTGTAGTCCAAAAAAGAAATTCAGCTCCCCCATCATACTCATATCAAATTCTTTCTGCATAAGATCAGAAAATTATTGACAAAGAATCTCATTAGTAGCACCAAAAATAATGTCATCAACATAAATTTGAATAATTAAGATATCCTTTTCTTTGTATTTGATAAACAAAGTGGTGTCTACCTTTCCCTTTTGAAAGTCATGATCAATTAAAATTTTGCTTAATCTTTCATACCAAGCTCTTGGAGCTTATTTTAATCCATATAATGCTTTGGTTAATTTGTATACAAATTTAGATTGATCTTTCTCCTCAAATCCAGGTGGTTGTTCAACATACACCTCTTCATTTATATATTCATTCAAAAATGCACTTTCAACATCCATTTGAAATAATTTAAAGTTCATGTGAGATGCAAAAGCTAGTAAGATACGACTAGCTTCTAATCTAGCAACCGGGGCATAGGATTCCTCAAAATCTATTCCTTCTTCTTGTGAGTATCCCTTTGCCACAAGTCTAGCTTTGTTTCTCACTACAAGTCCACTTTCATCCAATTTGTTCCTAAATACCCACTTTGTGCCAATGACAGTACAATCTTTTGGTCTTAAAACAAGATGCCAAACTTGGTTTCTTTCAAATTGATTTAGCTCTTCTTGCATTGCAATGATCCAGTTTTCATTATCAAGAGCTTGATCAATAGTGGTTGGTTCAATTTTGGATACAAAGGCGTATTGTCCACAAATGTTTTGTTTTGACCTTCTAGTTTTTACACCTTCATACACATTCCCTATAACTTGCTCAATTGGATGGGCATGTTTGAACTTTAAATCAGTTGGAGGTTTATAGGAATTATTACCTTCACTTACCCTTTCCTCCATGGAATCTTCTTGCTTTTCCACATGCAGTTTTTCAAGACTACTTGTCATATCATCTGCATCACTTAAATCATCTTTTCTTTTGAAGCAAGGATTAGTTTCATCAAAGACAACATGTATTGATTCTTCTACAACTTGGTTTCTTTTGTTGAAGACTCTATATGCTTTGCTATTTGATGAGTAACCAAGGAATATTGCCTCATCACTCTTAGCATCTAGTTTTTCCAAGTTGGTTTTTCCATTATTCAAAACATAACATGTGCAACCAAAGGCATGAAAATATAAAATATTTGGTTTTCTACCTTTCCATAGCTCATATGGGGTCTTTTTCTATATTGCTCTAATGGTAACTCGGTTCAACACATGACAAGCTATACTTACAGCTTCACCCCAAAATTTCTTGGATAATTTACTCTCATTTAGCATTGTTCTAGCCATCTCTTGTATAGTTCTATTTTTCCTTTCAACTACTCCATTTTGTTGTGGAGTTCTTGGTGTAGAAAATGTGTGATGAATTCCTTTTTCATTGCATAATTCTATGAATCGTTTATTTTCAAATTCACCACCATGATCACTTCTTATAGTCATAATAGTACTTTGTTTTTCATTTTGCACCAAATTGACAAAAGTTGCAAACATAGAGAAGGCTTCATCTTTGCTAGCTAAGAGAATTACCCATGTGAATCTTGAAAAATCATCAACTATTACAAACACATATTTCTTTCCACCAATGGTTAAGATGTAGGATGACCCATATCGATCCATGTGTAGCAATTCAAGTGGCCTAGTGGTGGAAATCTCCTTTTTGGTAGAGAAAGGCATTTTAGGTTGTTTTGACAATTGACATGCCTTGCAAATTTTATCTCTGTCATATTTCAATTTAGGCAATTCTTCTACCCAACTCTTCTTCCATAGGGTCTTTATATTTGTCATGTTTATATGCCCAAGCCTCTTATGCCAAACCCATGGATCATTGTCAATAGCCATTAGACATTGACCATCTAGTTCATCCAGTGAAACCAAATATACATTTTCATATCTTTTTCCGCTAAACATGATATGTTCTCCATCAAATACATTACATATAGATGATTCAAACACAACCTTGTACCCTTTGTCACATAATTGGCTAATACTTATTAAATTGTGCTTGAGTCCTTCAACAAATAATACATCTTCCATACATGCATTTGAAATACTATAAATATTTCCTTTACCTTTGATTTTACCTTTTTCATTATTTCCAAAGGCAACAGTTCCATCGTTTCAAGGCTTGAGTTTATGAAATAAACTTCTTTCACCGGTCATATGCTTTGAGCAACAGCTATCCATGAACCAAACGTTGCTTGCCTTTGCTTTGAAACATATCTGAAAATTGAGCAAATAAATCTTATCTCTTTGGTACTCATTTTATGGGTCCATTTGGGTTAGTAACCTGATTTAATCTTTGTTGTTCTAATTTAGAAAGCCCAAATCTCGTGTTTCTTGGAACCCAAACTAATTTTGCACCATGGTCATATAATTTCTTAAAGTTACATTTATAGACTTTATGACCCATCTTATTACAAAAATTGCAAGTCATTGGTAATCTAGGAGTAGGCCTCCAAGTATGTATTGATTCAATAATTGGCTTTCTAGTCCACGTAGTATGTTTCCCTTTAGGCTTGTGGATAGGTGCAGTTTTGGTTTGATTTTTCCCAAGTATTGGCACGTTCGATTTGCCACTTTCTCTTTGCTCAAATATGGAGTATCCAAGACCTCTTTTATTTGTTTGAGAGGTCATGTTCAGAAACATTCTCACATTTTCCCCTGGATTAGAGAATTTAGCTAATGATTCATTTAAGGATTCATTCTCCTTTTTCAATTTTTCTACTTCTTTCAAAAGCAATTCATTTTCATCTTTCAGTTTTGATGTACTTTCAGCAGTTTTCCATTTACAATAATAATGAAATTGCATTGTTGTCTCTTTAATGATAACTTATTTCCTAGTTTTTTGATTTCCTCATATAATGAATCATATGCATGTTGTAATTCTTCTAATTCAGCACATTTGAGACATTCTTGAATAGAAGAGTGAGTAGATTGAGAATAACAAAATTTGGAAGTTACCTCTTCATTACTTGTGTACTTGGTTGAAGTGGTTTGCTCTTCCAAAACTTCCGTTGTGTTTAAACACAACAAATCTTCTTCTTGCTCAATCCGCACCTGCAGCGTATTCTTGCACAATTTGCCGCATCAAAATCATCGGTTGAGGAACTACTTGTGGATGAAGTTTCTTCGTTCACGTACATTCCTCTTCCCTTTGGCCTTTGGAATTTTCTGCTTTCATATCTTTCCTTCCTTTCTTGTTGATCTTTTGATCTCTTTTCCGGTGCAGGACATTGAACTTGCATATATCCCGTACCGCCGCATCTATAGCACTTTGTGGCCTTCTTCTTCTTCTCTTTTTGCGGTCTTTCTTTGAAATCTTTAAAGTTCTTTTCTCTCCTTATGAACTTTCGAAATTTCCGGGTTAACAATGCAATGTCTTCATCGTCGTTATGAGATGAGGAGGTTGACCCATCCGAGTTATGTGCTGCTTTCAATGCAATGGTTCTCTTGCCTTTGTGTTGATCCTCGTTTCTTTTCTTGATTAGCTCATGTGACATTAATGAGCTAATAAGATCTTCTAGCTTCAATGTGTTTAGGTCTTTGGCTTCTTCTATTGCAGTAATTTTTGGAGTCCATGAATCGGGTAGCGCCCTTAAAATCTTCATAACCTGTTCAGATTCAAAAATTGCCCTTCCAAGACCTTTCAAGGCATTAGTAATTTTAGAGAATCTAGCAAACATTTCAGAAATATTTTCTATTTCTAGCATTCTAAAGCTTTCCAATTCTCCGATCAAAATATTTCTCCTTGTCCCTTGGACTTGAGAAGTTTCTTCATAGATAGATGTTAAAGTATCCCATATTTCTTTTGCAGTTAGACAAGAGGATACTCTATCATATTCGGAAGCAGTAAGAGCACAAAATAAAGAATTCATAGCCTTGGCGTTGCTCTTAACAGTTTTCACTTCCTCATCGGTCCATTTGAAAGCTCTTTCATCGATTGGCAAATTCACACCATCTTGGATAGCAATCCAAGAGTCCATATCTGTAGCCATGATGAGTTGTTTCATACGTAGCTTCCAATAGCCTAAATTGTTCCCATTAAACAATGGTGGCTTAGTAAAAGATTGGTCTTCGGCAAATGCAGGAACGGAAGTCGATTGGGATGCCATATTAAAAGATCTCTTTGGTATAACTCAAAGACCTGCTCTGATACCACTTGTTGGTCCCGAGTTAATGACAATTACCCAAGAGGGGAGGGGTGAATTGGGTATTTAAAAAATTTACAACTTAAACAGAAACTTTACCCCGGATTAATCTAGTCCTCTTTATGAAGAAACAAAATGAGAGAAATAATGTAAAGAGCAGAAACAAAAATGAACACACAAGATTTTATAGTGGTTCGGGCAACCTCCCTACTCCACTCTTCGAAGCTCACACCCCTTGTGACTTGGGTTCCACTATGTATTCCGCGAATACAACTAGAGTCTCCACTCTCTTCTAGATTCTAGCTCTAGGGGGCATATACAACCACAGCACAAGTAGGTGACGAGTTCCACTCCAATCACATACTACTTTGCTTACACTTGATCTTAGTTACCCAAACTAAATCAAGTTCAATACAACAATAAGAATAAAAGAAATTTTCTACACGTTCCTGTTGTGTAGAGGCATTTTTGGCGCAAAGAAGAACTTGTAGTGTAGACTTAGAGATTCAGCAAGCAGCTCTTGACAGTTTGGAAGCAAAGTTCTTCTTCTAAATGTTGGCTTGATCACTTAATGCTCTTGAAGATAGGAATTATGCACATTCAATGATTCTCAACTACACTCCTCGTTCATATTGAATGCCTTTTATAATTGTGGAGGGAATCCGAACGTTTGAAGGTAGGTGGCGCACATTTAATGCGCCAACGTTCGAAAATTTTCCAACCGTTGCGACCCAAGTCGCAGGTGGAGTCGACTTCGGGTGCGACTTCGCTGTTCGCAACTTCTTCAAGTTCCAGTCTGGGTCGACTTGGTCCTCGACTTGATCCAAGTCGCAGGTGGAGTCGACTTCAGGTGCGACTTCACCTCGGCAGCTTGCTTGACGAACTTGAAATCCTTGGAATGCTTTGCTTGCTTGAGTTTCTTCATGTTTGGTTGTTTCTTCCTTGATTTATATCTCTTTGGACCACTGTGTTATCATTCTAGCTTGATGTCCTTTAGCTCCATGATTTGCAAACCTTGAGTCCTTGAGTCTTGAATCTTTTGTATTCATGAACAAGTCCAATATATTTTGATTAGAATAGTTGAATTCATGCATCTTGCTTTCTTTGGACTTGGATTAGTCTTCATATGTTCCAAGTCGAACATCGAAGTCGACTTGATCTTCAACTTGACTCAAGTTCTACCTTGAAATCGATCTAATCCCCGATTTGGCTTCTGAAGTTTCTGCCCTGTCCAACTGAAGTCGATACTGGAGTCGACTTGGTCTGCGACTTCACCCAAGTCGCATGCGGAGTCGACTTCGTCTCCGACTTCGGCAACTCTGCTCCTCGATTTCAACTCTGGACAGAAATGATGCCTCCAAGTCGCGACTGGAGTCGACTTGGTCTGCAACTTCACCTCAAGTCGCAAGCGGAGTCGACTTGGGATGCGACTTCGGCAGTTCTCGTTCTCGATTTCAACTCTGGAAGAAAATGACGTTTCGAAGTCGATGCTTGAGTCAACTTGGTCTGCGACTTCACCCAAGTCACAAGCGGAGTCGACTTGGGATGCGACTTTGGAACCTCTCATTCTCGATTTCAACTCTGAAAGGGAATGACGTCTTGAAGTCGCTTCTTGAGTCGACTTGGGGGTCGACTTGGCCTAAGTTGAAGTATGAGTCGACTTGGAAATCGACTTGACTTGCCATGCTTCATATTCTTCAAATTTATAACCTTAAGTCATTTCCAGAAACATGTTAGTAACCAAAAATTACTCAAATTGATTTGTTAATCATCAAAACATAGACTTGACTTATTTTCCACATATTTCCAACACTCCCATTTATCATTTTTTTTTATCTATTTTTCATTTTTCCTACGTCGATGCTCATTTTAAGCATACAGTTGACGTCTTAAGCTTCATAAATAAATCTCAAAATTTGAGATAATAAAAAATCATCCATACAGAAACATACTTATGCATTTCATCACATATTCATGCATTTTTGCATTTTAGCAATTCCATATAAGTCATATATCATCCATTCATATATATCCATCTACATACATTCAACTTACAACACATATATTATGAGTTTCTTAAAATTCACAACAACTTACATCCAATTTCAACATGATTAAACCCCTTAATTAACATATAATTTAGGGTCTAATTTTGGAATTTTAATTCATTTATCATTGGGTTCCAAAACAGCCATGTTAGGACCCGTTTTTCATCCTTTCAACGCCTCTTTCAATACTTAAATCTTAACGGATTTTTAAATCATAATTTTCAGCAACTAATCATGCTTTTCTTAACCCAAATTTAGAGTATTATCACATATTTAAAATCCATAATTTAGTTGCTTCCAAAACAACAACATCTCAAGCAGTAGGGTACCCCTTTTTACCCCGTTTTGACGTGTCCATATATATGTCCTTAAAAATCAGGTTTAGGGAAAATATTTCCAAGCCCTTTTGGACATTCAAAGTACCTTAATCATAGGGTATTTTATCTTTCATAAAATTCATGAATTAATCATTTACAAACAGCAACTAAATTCACATGTAAAGTACCCGTTTTGGCCCCCATTTGGACATTCCATATATGTACCCTAAAAAATCAGATTTAGGGATATCTCCTCCAACCCACTTAGGATGTCCAAAGGGTCCTTAATTTAGGATAATTTATCCTACGATTCATCCATAAACCATTTAAGCTCCTCTTTGCATCATATTTAACATAAAAATGGAAAAATCGAGTAATACTTGAAACCCTAAGTTCTATTTTTGCTACAATCATTAACATATAACCAAATCAACATATATAATTCATAAGAACATGAATCACATCCTAATCATCATTCTTAAATCAAATAGCAACTTGATTAAGAGTTTTAAGAAATTTAAAGATAGATTTCATCTCAAAAATCAACCCTAACATCCCATTTAACCATCTTGAACTCTTGATTTCATTTATACCATTCAAGTATTATTCAATACCCTTATCCAGGCATCATAACTCATCCTTTAAAAGTTTATTATGAATCATATTCATGACTCATACTTTGAGGGAAGAGATCTTGATTTAAATAATTCAAAACTTAAGTTTCACTTACTTGAATTGAATCCAGCTTAAATTCAACCTTCTTAGCTTGGTTCCTCTTCTCTTTTTCTATTGTTTTCCCCTTCTTTTCTTGCTGGGTTTGGACGTCCAAGGCTTGCTCCTCACTTAGAATTTTTTTGAGAACTTTTTCTCCCCTTTGCAAGTGAATGCCCCCATGAGAAAAGGCCTTACTTTTATATTTTTTTACTAACTCATGGGACCTACTTTGCCACATGTCTTGAGGGTAATTTCTTTCTAACTTATCCCTTGTTGACATGATAATTTTATATCCAAGTAAAATACTCATTTTCTATTTAACAAAAATCATCAAAATTTATTCAAGTCAATGCACCCAAACTATCAATGCCCCTTGTAGCAGCTGCTTTTTGGCATTTTGTGCCCATTTTTCCACATATTTAAATGCTCCATTACTTACCCTAGGTGCTTAGCTACTTAGATATATATTTTAGGATTTTTAAAGATCCAAAAATCATGCATTTATCTCGATGGATGTCCCCTTGCACTGCCACCTTAGCTATGCTCCATTTAGCTACACATTAGGCATTTAAGTCCATGCATTTAGGCCCTTTCTTTTCTATGGATTTTAGCCTTAAATAATTTTAAAAATTCCAGCTCAATCCACCTCCATTTGACACCTCTCATGGGCATTAAATCAAGTCATTAAATCAATTGCTTTTTAATAAATGCTATGGTGCTTTTGGGTGCACAAAGTCAATATTACTCACCTTTTTCCGATTAAGCATATTCCCATGGTAATTAGCTTAACCCAATCCTTCCATAGCATAGATTTCATAATTTTATTCAATCGTTTGAAGTTTTATCTCAAATCAACTTTTCTACGTCAAGTTATAATCCTTTGAAAATAATTTTAGAGTGTGAGATTGAAAATAAATAATTATCATCTTAATCTCATCACACTTGCCTTAATTCAATCCACACATAAGGTTGAGCCCAAAGTCATGAGCTTACCTTTTATATTTCATTTTAATCCGCCTTATAGGCGTCAAGTTATGAATTTTCTACATTTTCTAACATAATTTCATAATTTTCATTAATTAAATCATGAAAATTAAAATAAATATTAATGCCACATTAGCATTTTCTAATCCTCATTAAGCCCCTTTAGTCATCTTGATTCACATTGGGCTATGGTGATTAATCTTAATCACCATTCTTAATCATAACCCTAATTGCAAAAATTCATCAATTCCTGAAAATCATCCATAAATCAATCAATTCATACATGAATCATAATTACAACTTAAATGCACTTATATGAGTCCTACTTGGATCTGGGTATTACACTAATATTCTAGAATTAATAAAATTTATTATAGATGATAATTTTAGAACAATTTAAGTTATACAAGGAATCACATTTTGAATACATTATAAAGTTAGGATACATAGAGATATTCGTATACCTTAGGATGAGATATCATACCAAATCATTATTTAAAAAATTAATTTGAGTTAAAATATTGATTAAAGGAAAGTATTATTTTTCAGTGTGATGATTTTAACATTATAGTGAAATATGGTACAAGGATGAATCTGAGATTTACACAAGATAAGCAGAACTCTTTTCTTTTCTTTTTGATTTTGTGTTTCAATATAAGCTTATGGGAATGGATGTTTTGAATGCCGTTGTTTTCTAATTTTTTAGTTATTGCAGTGTTGAGGTTGGCCTTTATTCATTCTAGCATTACGAATTATGACATTGGCATGTATTGCTTGATATGCTAACATATTCATGAGTCATGACTATATTTGTAGATTTGTGAAGTGTTATTGTTGAATCATTGGTGACGACCGTTGGCATATCCTAACCAACAATTGAGATATGATAACCTAGGTGGCATCCATTCAGACTTACCTGTCAGATTGGTAGGCTGCATACCTGAGTTGTTTAGCCCTTGTAATTTAGATAATGAATATAGTAGCTCAGTCTGTGAGTCTGTGGGACTAGTGACCATCAACGTAACAGTTAAAGCCAGAGCTATTTGCGTAGTGCGGAGTGACTGCGGCTATATAGAAAGCGCAATAGGGTATCAGTTACAATAGTGTAATACTAAATATCAACTTTTAATATCAAAATCATCTAAAATATTACTGTTATGTAAATAAATAATTTTATATATTATTAGATTCTAATATATATGTGAATGCATCTAATCATTTTTTTAAATTTACACATAAATATATCTATTTTTAAATAAATAAACTTGTTCACTAAGTTAAACAAATGTTAAATATGATAAATAAATTAATTATAACCTCTTATAAATCGTGGGGATACGTGAAACCGGAGCCCGCGAAAAAAACAAAAAAGGCATATTCTCTGCTGGCCAAACAGGCAAACACTTCCAAAATTAGCGATCTAGCGTGGCCACTGGCCATACAAGCCCTTCCACCCTGCCAGTTCAAAGCAAGCCACTCGCATATTTCTGTCCAAAGAGTTTCGTCCGTCGGCAATTATCAACGGCTCTTTTCCGACGCTGCAGCATGTCCTTCTCCTCCTCCTCCTCCTTTTGGTGGAATTGTCGTCACCAGTGACAGCACCAGCAGCACCAGTTGCGGGCGTGACCAGGGATTCGTGTGAAGGTGATAAATGGAAACTTGCAGCAGGCTCTGAATGTTATGACTCGGAAAAATGGAATCCAGCGGCTGATCAAGCGGCAGCAGAGGTTAAACCTCAAGAACTCGGAGAAGAAAATCCTCGCCCGCAAAAGCCTTCAGCAACGCATCCGTGCTCAAGATTTCGCCCATAAGATTCAGAGCATCCTCATCAAGAAAGTCAGGTCCGTTACACCAAACCCTGCCTGCTTCCCTCTAACTGCAAAGCTGCTTCCTCTTTTCTCATCAGTTGTCCCACATAAGCGTATTGGTTTGGGTTTATGCTGTTCCCTGCTTGAAAATATGGAAGCAATTACTTAAAACGAGAAACGCCTGCCTGAAATGGGATCCAGACCCAATATACAAACCATGTTCGTCATTGTTCCTTTACAGTACATAGATGGGTCATTTGTCATTTAATCCTGCTTGTGGACGTGATTAGCAAAAATGTATTAGCGTATTGCAGTTGTATTGTATATAAATCTTCACATTTTTGTCTAAAAGGACAGAACGTTAACTAATTTTCTACGCAGCTTTCTAAATAAGGTTAGTTGGGTCCAATTAAACAGTTGTGTGTGTTAGGTCGTTGATGCCCAAATGGAAATGGAAGCTAGTGCACTGTCCTAATTGCCAAAATTGTCATTGTTGAAGCCACTAAGATTTGTGGTATCAAGCTAGCTTGATTTAAAATTTCAAAGTGTAAACCCTCACTTGATAGATTGGGAGAGTGTTATTGGGTTGGGCTGAGTTGCAGTTTTTCTAGCAGTGGCCAATGAACTGGACTAGTAGTTCTCAACTTGCAAAGTAGTTGTTCTGTGCTGGTTTCCTAACTATCGGCTGCAGCATGTGGCTGAGGACTATGTTGTGCTATCATAGTAAGGGACAACTGGGCAATGGATTAATTCGTTCCAGGTAGTTGTCATCTTTCTTACATTGTATCCAAAATGCCTTGCAGTGTGAGTGGTGAGGCAAAAGTTGTCTGTTTCTTGATTAACCAACAGTACTCAAATTCTGGGTATTGAAAATTTGAAGCAAAGGGTTATTGGATGGGTGTTAGACCGTGATCTCTTCTATGGTATGTGATTAGAAACAAGTGAAATATTTCAAATATACTTATTCTAGGTATATGAATGGAGTGGAAAAGCAAGGATCATAAGAGATTTTTTTAGAAGAACTTTTAGAAGATCTTTATGCCTTGGATTTGCAAAGATATCTCTTAAAAGACACTAGAAGATCCCCTAGATTCTCTTCAAATCTTCTTAGGAAAAATTCATAATTATTTTAAGTTCACTTCTCTTAGAAGTTTATGAGAGTAATGATTTAACACATACATATATACTAAAGCCTAAGTAGTCATGGTCGTGTTTTGAGCTTTTTTTCTTTTCATTTTTATGTGAGCCCATATGTATTTAATTAACGTATCCAAATTTACTATTTTGGATTCTTATATAATCTTTTATAATTTCAAAGATCAACATTTTTCACCTCCCATTTAACATTCAGTAAGGGTGAAAACTGCTGTTTTTTGAAATTATAAAAACATATATGAAAATATAGAAATGGTAAATTTTAGTATACGAACTAAATATATGCTGGCCCACGGGAAATAAAAAGAAAAAAACAGAGGAAAGAATTCAAAACACCTATATGCATTGATGCTTGGGGCATATGTGTGTATTGAATCATTGCCCTCTAAATCATTTTGGAATAGGGTTTGTGCTGGCGATCCTAATTAGTTAGCGCAAGGCTTAGATGATGGCTATAATTGTCCAGGAGATGATGATGCCTCTCTGCCACCTTTTTATTAGCTTTTTGCTGTTAGTACCACCATTGTCATTGGGAGAGCATTGTTGCCAAAACTTTTCAGGCTGCCACTAAGTGTTTGCAATCTCGCACATGGTTGGGATTTAGACTGTTCCTATCCCTCCCCTCTTGGCATATTTCTACTGACAACTACATGATAGAAGACTATTGAAGTTGTTTTGGGTTCCGACCCTATGCCTCTGTTAGTCTTTTCATGCACCTGGGGATAAAACTCATTTCTAAAGTTTTTTTGATTTTTTTTTTTTTATAAAACTGTTATTCATGGTGTATTTAATCCATATAACAAGTTTTATCATTTTTGGAGATGTGTATATTTTTTATTTTTAAATACATGAATATTTTAGTTATTTTTAAAGAGTTGAAAATGATTAAAACTTGGAAGTGCTAAAAAGAATATATACATATTGCCCAAAATGGTAAAACTTGATATATGAATTAAATACACTTAAAATAACAGTTTTATACAAAAAAATTAAAAAAACGAGATTTACACTCGGGTGATGGAAATCCCAATGCACCCGTGTGCACTGGATCAAGTTCCATTTTTCTGAGGAATACCATACTAAGTTCTTAATATTTTTGTTTTCTAATTGTCTGCGGCTAGTATGAATATACTACTGACCATTCTGTTGTCTTAACTTTTTGAAGGTAGCATCTTCAAAGTTGTGTGTTGCAAACTAGAATTGATGAACCAGCTGGTTCCTGAGCTGGTTGGCTGCTGGGTTATATGTGAGTCTGAACACTTGAAAAAGATTAAAAATTAAGGACACTGCTTGAGTTGCACAAAGCACCTGCTTTGATCTTCAACTCGGATTTCAGTTTTGTCTTTTCTGTTGGGTTCTATCTTTAAAATAAAAAGTATCTGATCTAGCATAGGTAGTAATTTTCGTGTCTAGATGATATTAGGACAATCTAACCCTAGCAAAATGTTGTTGTATCACATCATGCAAGTCCAAACTAATTAAAAAATCAATGGTTGAAGTGGTCTGCACCTAGCCACTCATTGTACTAAATTGATTAAGGTTTCTTAATAAGTCTGCTTGATTTTGCACCCATCTTAAACTTATTATTTTTCTCCCATGCAGAAGGTTTGCGGCACATTTGTTCCTGTTATGTGAAGTTGACCAATTTATGCAATGTTTTCTTTTAGTTGTTAATTTATTTCAAATGGCCAAGCGTGAGCCAGTGGTTTATGAACTGCTATAGAACAGTTTATTAATCAATGCCATTCAAGCCTTCCAGGCAACCAACTTATCCATTGATATTTTGCCTCTTGCTCTTGCAGGGGTTGGTGAGAGTTGATTTCAGAAGGATATGGTGATATGTAAACGTGACAAACCAAGAGAAAAAAATTTTCCCTAACTTTTCTATACATTTTCATACAATTATTCTTCTTTACAATCATTTCTTCACATCATTTCATAAAACTACATTCTCTTAAATTTATTCACTTTACTTCTAACATTACTCTTATCATATCACATCATTATCTTATTTATTTCAAAAATTTTCTATTAATTTTTTTTTCACAATTTTTTTTTTGAGGTTATCAAACACACATTCTACTTTTCTTTTTGTTTTGAAGGAGGAACTCAGAACACCTGTAAGACGACTTTTCCTCGGACCCTGCACATGGTGGAAGCTTAATGCACCGGGCACACCAGGTTGCCCTTTTTCACTCGCTTTTCAAATGTTCTCTCCATCACACTTGTTAGTTTCATGTGTCGGTCATTCGTTGTCTGTGAATTTTCTCTTTGCACTTGCAAGTCCATTAGGAACAAGCTTATAGCGAAATAAATCTTTCTGAGTTAAGAGGTTGTGTTAGTGGCTAGAATTGATTGAGTGAACAATCTATGAAATTTTATTGAATCTGTATCATTGAATATTTTTACAGAGGGAAAAGAAAGGAAAACGTCATGGCAATCCCTCCGGAAATTGCAGCCGATAAGCAACAGGCCCGATGCATTCAGGTACTGGAAATGGTCCATAGACCTTACTATAGGGTTGCTAATTCACGAAAATTGGTAGTCCTGGCAGATTGTTGTCGAAATTGCTGTAATTTGAGATATCAGATTGCCAACTGCACACTCCGCAGAATGAGAGTGAACATTAGCAGAATGAGGCATTGGACCCTGAGCAACATGCAAAGAATCATGAAGAGAAGCGAACACATGATCTGGTTTCCTCGTTAAAGCATCAACCTGAACCATTGCAGGAGCCCAGTTCATAAGGCACTACAGATGGGGCGGCCCGACAATAAATAGCTGGAAATGGGGGCGTGCGAATGCTCGCCTGATCGGAGGAACTGTACCAATATTCCGCTCCTGGTAGATAGTTTACCCAATTTATGCAGCCTATCCATAGAAAAACTGCTAAGAGAAGGCTCCAAAAAACTGAAAAAAAAAATTAAAAAAATAAAAAAATAAAAAAATAAAAAAAATCCTAGCAACTGATGCTGCTAAAAATGGATGAGACCCTGACACTTAAGTGGGCAAACTTAGATAAGCAATCACATCTTCCAGTGCACCCGGTGTACTATCGGTCTTTTTTTTTAGTGGGTATTCATATATGTTATATCGTCTCAGCTGGTATTACAATTAGATTTTAAGACATTTTTACAATTTTCTAATAATATTTTACAAGCATATTATCAATATTTTAATTTTTTCTAACAATATTTCCTAATTATCAAACTGGTGGATGTTCCTACAGAAACTCAGGAAGAATAACACCTCCACTTACCACTCCACATGAGATGCTGAAGAGAAGACTAGAACCATGATCTTCCATTCACCGAGGCTTAGGATCGTCCATTCATCGAGGCTTGACCACGTGCTGCCGAAGTGAACCCTTAGTGGCCCGGTGCACTATCTTATTCTAACACAACTCTAGTTCTCCCTATCCTCAGCAACTGGTTCAATGGGGTGGTCATCTCTCCCTACCCACGTATAAATTTCCTGTAATAGCGTACACCATCAAATGATATTCTTGTTCTCTCTTAGCCCAAGTACTTTCATTAAACCAATAGTCAAGCTAAATTCATTTATTAGTGGAGTTCGTCGTCCTAGTCATTGACTTTAAGCCTTTGCCGTCCTAATTTATTACAGCGGGTTTGGCTATTGCAATGAAAGAACAAAAATGTCGTGATAAATCAGTCATATTTTTTGTCATTTATTATACTTGGAACACAGAGTTTTGGTGAGCAAGCTGCGGAAAAAAAATGTTTGGTTGAACTAAGTCGCAAAGTTGGGTCTACCCATATCGAGTGAATCGAAGGGATTCTAAAATGTGTGAAAATGGGACTCTGTTTCTATGAAACATTTTTTTCTACGTAATCCCTTTCATTTTTAGTTTGTTCATGGTTGATAGAAAATTCACTCCATCTATTGTATCTAGTATCATTTATATTGTTGTAGAAACTCTCATTTATTTATTATCAGTACATATGGGCCTCATCTATAAATGTAATGAAATTGACTTAATAAAATGATTTAATACTAAAACTATTTTAAAGTTGTATTTTTAACATTTAAATTATCTGAAATATCATTACAATGTAGATAAATTATTCTATAAAGTATTATTATATTCTAATATATATGTGAATGGATCCAAGCATTTTCCTTAATTTACACATGAATATAGCTATTTTTGAAAAAATCTAGCTCATGCATATTTGATTTAGATGAAATTGGTCTCTTAACTGAAGAAATGATGTTAAACACAATGAATATATTAGATTTTATATTAATTATCAACTTTTTAAAAATGGAGGGAGTTACATAAATAGTTTTTGAGCTCGTGAAAATGCATAGTTATCAAATAGTTTAATTTAATATGAGCATTTGCAGTTCTGGTAGTGAGCCTATTGGGGATTGACAGGATATTGTTCAAATCTACATCTGATGTTAGTTCAATCCGTAGAGATAACGAGAGAAACTGCATGACAGACACTATGACACATTTTTGTAACATGAGTAATAGGTAGTAGGGAAGCGGAAAAGTAAATATTTTTTAAAGGTGTAAATGTGATGTGATAAGATAGAGATAAAGTTGAAAGAAATGAGGCAATTATGGAAGAAATTGATTAGAAAATATGGATAACAATGAAAAAAGTAAGGTACTTAAGTAGTTAAGATGTCAAATAATTTTTTCAAAAGTGTGAGGAGGAGAGAGAATTTCCTATCCACCGTTGTTATCAAATGGTGCTTACTTGTTTGACTTGTTCCACCATAGTTTTTCAAATCTTTATCTACCACAAAATCACCTCATCAAGCCTGTAATTTCACTTTCCAGTTGATGATTGTACAACGAGACCCCACTCACACTGCACACTTTGAATTCTTTGTATGTCGGGTCCAGAATTTACAATTATTTGCCTCTCTTGCACTGCCAATGCCATTGTGCCTTCCTTCTGTGGCACCCCCAATCCAAGCGTCACATCCCGAGCCTTATTCCGGGATCGATATTGATTGGTAAACGTGATTAGGAGTGTTGTCCTGTCACACGACGGGATTTAATGGATATTTATCCATTTAACCATTATTCCTTAAGCATTAATTTTTATGTTATTTTCCATCAAGTGTTCATTTAAGCCATCTTTGCCCTGATATACACGTTTTATATCAGATATAATCATAAAAATTTATAACATGCTCAACATCCATTAATACTTGTTCATAAAACACAAGTCATATAATAGATCACATACGATCATCAAATATCATGTCATTTTACAACTATTTACCATAAGCGGCATATATTAAAATTCATCAAGTTTTTACATTCCTCTATGCTCCAATTTTTGCTCATTTGTTCTCTTCAATCTTTCTCCTGTGTATAGGTTTGAAAAACAAAACGTGAGTTGTAAACTCAATAAGCAAGCCGTATATTTTTCAGGCAATTCATTTTGAAGGCATATTATTTAAAAGTATTTCTCTCAATTTGGTAAGAGACACTTAATAAGTGATCAACTATCTGCGGAGCAGAAATCTTTTTATTTAAAATATCTTGAAAGCAACATTATACCCCTTTGAGGGTATATCATGAAAACATGATCCTTATACCCGTCATGGGTATATCATGACAATACAATGCAATGCATCATGACATCATAGGATGAAAGCTAGCTAGGCAACCATCCATCTCCATCTTCTCCCATCTCAGGGAGGCGCCGCCGGCCCTTGACCTATCTTAGCGACTTGGTCACACCAAAGGGGGACAATCGGTCCGCTTACACCTTTCAAGTGGATCTTATGCTTTGTGCACATGAACCATCATTGACATGCAAGCATGATTTTTTCTTCATGAATTCATAAAACAGTATTTTTCATAACCATTTATTAAAACAGTTATGCAAGACAGTTAGCAATTAAAAGGATTATTTAACACATATTGAACTAAGGAATGACCATCCTTAAATATCTTAGAAATAAATTCAAATATCATTTGCTAAACAAATCAAAGTAGTTAGAACATCTTTTGCAATTATTTTAGAATAATTTAAGAAATAAAAATTATTTAGAAAATTTTGCTTGCTTACCTTGGTCACGCGAGCTTTCCAGATCAACCTTTTCTTTGCCTTTGCCTATATATGTAAGAATGATATCGCATTCATAAAATTTTTATTTGCTTGCATTTAACTTAGTTTTCCAACCCATTTTCATTAACATTTCTAACCCACTTGAATTTCAAGTCGGGTGTACATACATATCATAACTTATGCATCATACTATTCATTACACCGCATGTTCAATTCTCATATTTAGGGTAACATTTATATATATCATAACACATTCATTAGTCATTCATTAGGCACCATATGGAGGTTTATTACTCCCACTTATTATTTTTCACATATTTTTCATGATTCACACATTGTGCCCATTCTTAAGCACTTAGTTGATGTCCTAAACCTCATATATTAATCTCAAAATTTGAGATTATCATTATTTACCAAATCAGAAACATGATTTACGTATTTCTTCATATTTTCATGCATTTTTTCATTTTAATAATTTACATAAACCATTTATCATTTGCTCATGCCTATCTCTCTATACATGTCCATTTCACAACACATAAATCATGTATTTCTTAAAATTTTTCAAATCAGCAACTTGCCTTCTAATTCAGCGTGATTATACTCCTTAATTAACACTTTACTTAGTGTATTTTTATGGAATTTTAATCTATTAATCATAGGGTTCCAAAACAGCAACTTTGGAACCCGTTTTATATACTTTCAATGTCCCTTTTGATACTTATATCAAAATAATTTTTTAATCTCTAAATTCCAGCAACTAATCACACTTTTATTAACCTAAATTTAGGGTATTATCACATGTTTAAAGTTCATATATTAGTTGCTTACAAAATAGCAACTTCACATGCATGTAGGGTACCCTTCTTGCACCACTTTGGACGTCCCTATGTATGCCCTTAAAAATCAGATTTAGGGCAATCTTTCCTACACCATTTTGAACGTCCAAAGTACCCTAGGTTTAGAGTATTTCACCCTCTAAATCATCCATAATTCATTTAAGCTAATTAATATATCATATTTTACTTAGAAACATGAAAATCAGGTCATATATGTAACCCTAATTCACATTCTTTCTAAAATTCATAACTTATGCTTAAACCAACATATATAATTCATCTAATAATGAATCATCTTATAATCATAATAGCAATTCAAAACAGCAACATCACATGTGAGTTTAAGGAAATTTCAGCTAGGTTTAATACTCATATTCAACCCTAATCTTCATTTTCTCTCTTGAACCCTTAATTTTATTTTTGTCATTAAATCCTTATTCAATACCCTAATCAAGGGAATCATTAATCATCCTTTGAGGGTTCATTATGAATTATATTCATGACTCATAAATTGAGGTAGAAAAACTAAGTTTAAATCATTCAAACTCAAGAGAAACTCACTTGTATTGAATCACACTTGAACTCAATTTCTCTAGCTTGTTTCCCTTGCTTCCTTTCCCTTTTTCTTTTTCTTTTTCTTTCCTTTTTCTCACCCTTTTCTTGCTGGAAAATGGACGTGTACATCTGCTGGAGTTAGGGGGCTTTGCTCCTTGAAACTTTTTTTTTCTCAAACACCTTATACACATGTGGGCGTCCACCCTTATGTAGGGCTGGATTTTCCAGCTTTGTGGGCCCCACTTGCCACATCAATTAGAGGTAATTAAATACATGTTTATCCCCTTTGATGACATGACATAATATGCTCCAAGTGAATTTGATAATTATCTATGTAAAATCCATCAAATATCCATAGCATTGATGATCACAAATTTGTCCACACATTAACGTCCACTTTCAGCAACCTTTTGCATTTTTTTCCATAAAATGCAGCTTTAATTAATGGACATTTAATTACCCTAGATAATAGCTTACTTAGGAGTCCATTTAGCAATATTAAAAAAATCAAAAAAATCCAAAATATCAGCCTTGGACGTCCACCTCTCTTCCTTGCTCCATTGTTGTCCACTCGATGATCACGTCCATATAGCCTTGATTTGACATCTTTGGCCACAATTTTCTACTCCATTTAATTACTCATTTATTAACCTTGATTCCCTAGCCATTTTAGGTGTGGATTTTATAAATAAAAAATAAAAAAATCCACTTTTTGGAGCTCATGATCGTCCATTCTATGCCACCTCCCTTAAGCTAGCCATTAGCTCCTTAATTCCAACATTAATGCAAGGGATTTTTCATGAATTTTATCATTTTAGGAAGTTCATAAAATACCCTGGAATTTACCTCCTTTCGACACCTCATTTTTGTCATTAATTATATAATTAATTACTTTAACTTTAACATAAATGCAAGCTACTTTAAGGGTGCAAAAAGTCAAAGATGTACACCCATTTCGTGAAAACATAATTACACCATCATTATCTTGATCAAATCCTTTCATAGCATTAATCTCATAATTTTAACCGTCAATTTCAAATTTCGTCTTAATCCGATTTTTCTAGCTCAAGTTATGATCATTTGAAGTCATCTTTGGATTTTGGACGGTAATGATCAATTCTCACCCTAATTTCATCACAATTTTCATAATCTAACCTTTCAATAAGATTAAGCACAAAATTATGTGCTTTCCTTTCAATTTTCATCTTGATCCGCCTTACAGGCGTCAAGTTGTGAATTTTCTAATATTTTTCAACTTAACTCTATAATTAGCCTCTTAATTTTCATTAATCACATTATGGAAATTAAATTAATTTTTCATGGCACACTAATATTTTTCAATCCTCATTTAGCTACTTTGATCATATTGACCCATATCAACTTATAATGATCGATGTAATCATCATTCATAACTACTGACCTAATTGCAACAAATCATTAAAATTGCAAATAAATCATTCATAATTCAATCAAATCATACACGAATCATTCAAATGCATATACATAAATCCTATGTAGGTCAGGGTTTCACACCTTTGGCGCTCTGCATCATACAACATAATTTCACCAAATGATGAAAATTTACCACCTTGCTATTGATTTGGCCTGCCCATTTTGGATAATGTAACAAGAGAACAAAAATGATTACTTTTGATTCATTCACAGCTTGAATTCTTTGAGAACATCAAAGTGGTCCCTACATAAAACCAGAACATATGATAATTCCCCCATTAACGTGCCAACTGGGGCATTAACCTTCACATCCACCTTGTTTTGACAAATACGTCCATCTTATTTTCCTATTTTTCGTAGTAGCCAGCTCCAAGCTTTCCATGTAATTGCACACCCTCAAACATGGATAGAATTCATAGAGTCAATTCCGTTTTCTACGAGTGTTTAGGAGCAAATGTTTGTAGGCGGGCTTGTAGTTTCTGTGCCTAATGGAGGATTAAAGCATGGGCATCAAGTGAACTATCGAATGGACGAAGATGCGGGAACAAGGTTAAAGGAACGAGATTTTTCTTGAAGTAAGCGGGCCAAGATCAACGACGTGAAGGACTCAAATCTCGGAGATAATCAAGGGATGATCCATTTTCGAACCACCTAAAAATTACATCAAGAGGTCAAACACATGGTAGTCATATCACCTAAAATCAAGATCGCGAACAACAAGATGCAAGCTGCTTCGCTATTGTCGAAGACGTTGAATGGCTCTAGAAGACTCAAGGTGGCTAACTCAAGAGTTTAAGAGAAATCAAGATCTTACTAATAGGATGTTCGTTAAGATCAACGAATGATGAAGGGTTGACTTACTATCCTATCAATACGATGGGCCAAAGGTAGTATTCTAAAACCACTATCCTAATGACCTACTAGCACCCACCAAGGTTTAAAAAATTGCATGATTTGGCATTACAATTTGCAAATGATACGCGTACACATAGTAGAACAACCTGCTCATTGCCTTGCTATAGAAAAGCCATTCAGGGATATACAGATGGCTCAGTGGCTCGATAATTGTAGTGTTCTGACTATTAAGACCATCAATGTATCAGTGACTCGGTGGGTTGGGTGAAAGAAGGTATATTTGAATTTTTGTTTAATGGGAACCCAAGTGATGAATTTGGGCAAATGACCTAATTGAGATCCGAGCTTGATTCCTGTGCATTTTTGGAGTGTGTTTGATCCATTAATATGACTAGATTGCACCGGTTCTAAGTTTAAGCTATGAATTTGAATTTTGAAGTAGAATGAGCCAAAGGGTCAAATTTTGCACAAGTTGTGTTTTGGACCTTTTCGGTGAACTAAATGATTTAAAGGGCAGGTTGGTCAATAAAGTTTGAAATGTAATGAAGTTGGTTTTGGAAAGATGGTAGATGAAAAAGATGACTTTTTCCGTTGTGGTGTAAGAAAGTGAATTTTGACTATTTAACTGATTGTAAGATTTTATGTACAAATATTAAATTGTGAGAAACTACTTAGTGTCAGTATCATCAGTTTATGAGTAGGAGATACGTGATCTTCAAAAGTTTGGTCCTGTACATATTTCTCTATGGCCACTTGAATTTTTTGGTCGAATATTGGAATCTGTAAAAAGACCTTTATAAGATTTCATAAAGAGGAACGCTGCCAAGGGGTTTTAGCAAAAAGCCCTGGACATTTACATTTTATTCCTCGGCTAGCATGCTTGGGGGCAAGCCCAGCCAGCACTAGCGCTTGGTTTGCGCGCAAGCTCAGTCAAGTGGCTGCCCAACAACAAAAGCGTTGAGGACAACATGGAGTGCGAACGAACAATGGTGGTGGTGGTGGTGACAGTGTCCACTGGCCAGTAGGCTGAAGCCCACATCTAAGACTATCAGCAGATACCTAGACAGCTCGCGGATGTTGGCCCATGTGAGAGGCCTAGACAAAAGCCCAATGGCAATGACGACCGTAGCTTGGAGTGATTTTGGTGGTCAACCCAATGCTACTGATGGCGAGCAAATCTGGTATACATGTGGTACCATCATAGTCATCCAATTTTGATGAAATATATTTTGAGCTCCTGAAGTTGGATTAAGATAATTCAAGATTTGTTTCCAAAACTTTTGTTCTGCGTTCAATAAAAGGATCTGATTGAACCAAAGAGACTTTTTTTTTTTTTTTTTTTTTTGTGTGGGAACCAAAGAGACTTAAAAGTTTAGGCGTAGAGGATAAGCAGGTATCTTAAGGGTTTTAGAGTGTGAAATCCTTAAGATAATTTCCTATACTCAGAAAGCAATTTTTAAAGTAGAGTTCGTATAGGAATAGAGTTCTTAGGTATGTGAGAAACCAAATAAAAGGATGCAGTTAACAAGGATTATCAAGTTATAAGTTCCATCTGTTGACCTTAACCTTTCATCGCTAATTTTCAGATCATGTGGATTTAGATGACTGATGATGAGTGTGGTGGCATGATGACGTTTACTCCATTTGAGATAAAACAAATATGGTTTTCTTATTTAGTCGTACTAACTTGTGATTGTGAACATGATTAGATTAATACAAGTTATTTTGTTAAGATAATTTTTATTCGTTGTGCGGATTTTTCTTGGGAAAAAGTCAACTCGTTTATGAAATCCAAGGCACCAGCTTTGATTTTTGGATTAGTTTGCCACATAGACCATCCGTGATGCCCTTTGAAATGAAGTTGATATCGTGATGCTAGAGCATCTTAAGATTGGATGAAATGACGGTGGTCGTGACATGAAAATAACTCTAGAAATTAAGGGATGCTATACCATGTCTGTTATAGTCCATAGAGGTGGAAAGCGACGTCATCCTATCCTAAACTATGATTCTCTGCATAAGGATGTCTTTATTCCCTTCAATAGCCTCCTCCTATAGTTTATCTTTTGCTTTCCTTGTACAAGTTCTTAAAAAATATATTTTAATTTTCACACTTCCCCTTTTCTTGTGGAGACTTGTAATAAGGATAAGTTTTTTTATATAGGTCCTTCGAGAATGTATAAATTACCTACATAAACATTTCATGAATATATAATTTTATGTATTTTTATGTGTCTACAAATTTGAATACAGTGCATATATCAGCGTGTGTATGGATATTGTTGTATTAATTTTGAATAACATTAATATTATATACACATATTTCCACATAACATCAACATCCCCATGGATGTGTCTTAAGATATATATGATATTATATAAATTTTCGTCTATTAGCTAAAGTATAGCGAGATTACTTAGCATATTTAGTTACTCCATTGTTCAATCCATTTTGCATCCTTTGAAGCATATCTAGCCAATTCCCACATTTTCACATATATTATATATTTTTTATATAAGATCAATTCCGTTAAAAATTAATTAGGTACAAGTAGATTACTTATTTCTCTATATTTATATATAATAGAGAGTATTAATTCTAAATATGACCACGAGGTATAACCCTATTTATAGCTACCGTTACACATTTAAAAAAATATCTTGGACGAACATAAAACTACCCCTAATTTCGAAATTAGAAATATTAGACCAGATAAGGCTTGACTAGGTTGGATGAAAAGTTTTGGACTTCTATGGGCCACCTCTAATGCTTTGGCCCAATTAGAAAATTGTGGGTCCAAATGGGCCATCATGAGGGTTTTAAGCCTTTCAGAGCCAATTGGGTATGTTGAAGAATTTTGATCATAATTGAAATATTCTAGCTTAAATGGGACATTTGAAAGGTTATAGGCCCAAGTAGGCCACTTTAAAGGGTTTTGGGCCCAAATGGGTCCACTAAGCACTTTTAACCAAAAATGAAATTTTAAGCTCAATGGGGCTTAGTTGACATGTGTTGGGCTCAAACAGGTTATTTAGGGCTTCTAGGCCCACTTGGGCACGCTGGAGAGTTTTGGGCCCAAGTAGGTTGAGCAGAAAAGTTTTGAGTCTAATAAGGTCAGCGTTGAGGATTCTAGGCCTAAATGGGCTGTTTGAAGGGTTTTTAACCCAACAAAAAAGACTTAGGTGCAAGTGGGAAAGTTTCAGTCAAAGTAGGCTATTAGGAGGATTATGGGTCCAATTGGAAAATATCGATCCATGTACTTTATGCTTTCTTCATCGTAGCACTAAAAATTCCATTTTTTGAGCTATGTAGTTAGTAATCAAGATGACTTATTTGGGCTACCAAAACTTTGCAATATTATTTGACAAGGTATGTTTTGGCAAAGTTTTCATATTAAGGTTCTTACACACTCAGAGTAGACACATTAAATCTAATTAGTAATGCTAAGACCTAATCTAATGTTTTTCAATTTTTAGTTTTATTGAGTGGCCTTAATGGCCATTCGGTCACCATCATGACAAAGCAAGTTGGCTTCCTTATTCGTCTAGTTCTGGAATTTCTAAAGAGCTTCCAGATCTATCTCAAATCTAAGAAAATTGAGTCGAGACAGTTTCACAAATCTTTTTAGGACGTATAGGTTCAAATAAGGTCGTGAACTTGTAACAATGTTGCTATAGCTGGTAAGAGGTAATATGGCTACCCTCTGTCATGGTAATAATTGCATTAAGTCAAGACTCATATTCTCAAACCTAGTTTAGAATTCTATGCTTTGTTCTGTTTTTCTTTGGCCTCGACCATGACCGCAACCTTGTCCTTTCATCCTTCCTCATCTTGAGAAAGAGTTTGCTCTTTGACTTAGAAATGTTTGTTGAGGTAGAGGGGCTTATGAACCACCTAGTGGCTCTCTAATGTCGTTGCTTCAACTGCTTTTTGTGGTGTTGTAAGTTGATGCTAAGTCATTATACTAGGTGTTCCAGCATCAATCAGAATGTGATTAATCACTTCAATGACTAGGTTTCTTGTGACATATAATAATCGATTGTGGTTGGCATTTCTGAGTAGCATGTCTTCATTCATAAATGAGGTAATCTTATCATAGTTGCACCAACTAGATAGGAGACATGCACATTTTCATTAGTCAAAGCATTGAATAATGCTTCTTAAGTATGCAGTGATAGCCACGGAGCATCATAGATGCTAAGTTGAGTAGGAAGGCACTTTAAGTGTTCAAGAGCTTTTATTTTGTTTTCTAGTGATGTTCGCCCGAAATTGAGGATTGTTAGAATCTCTTCTTCTACTTAGATTATATTATTGGAAATAGGGTGTTGAACATTTGTAGCTATTGTTCATAGTATATTTGAGAAGAAGATTTGCATCCCTAGAATTTTAAGAAAAAACCTTGCCATTAATTCAATGCATTGTTGGATCATGATCCACTTCTTATTAAGATTTTAATTCACTATCCTAGAATTGTTCTATTGTAGGATATAATCACACTAGAGCTCACCTTATAAAGGATGTATTACTTCGATCATTTGTGGGGGCAAGGTTGTGATCTATTCATGAAATCTTTGGATGAATAGTTTAATAAGCTCTTCCAAAGAACCAAACGCTTCTTTTGGAAGTGAGAAGATCCACGAAAGGGAATTAAGGTCCCTAGTTAATGGCTTAATCAATAAGGTGTGGCGCCCCGAACCGGGGTGCTTAGAAGCCTTACTTCGGGACCGTTTTTGATTGGTAAACGTGACTCAAAATTGTTGCCCTGATCACAAGGCATGAATTATATATATATATATATATATACATGTATATAACATCAATAAATGGAAAATCATTATCATTCATTTGACTTGAAATATACTTTACATATCCGAGATATAATCATTGTCTGTTCATTATCATACATTTAACTGGAAAGATCAATAAAATCCTCATCATTGTCTTTACATGAACATTATCATACACCACATTCTTATCTCAATTTTGCATGTCATTTTGCATGCTACTTTCATCATCATTTCCTGTTTGCCGTTTGAAAAATATGGGTGAATCATAATACTCAGTAAGCAAGTCATACATAATTTTTCAATCTTTTTCATGCATTTCATAAAATGCAAATGCAATGCATTCATAGCATTCATGACATTCCTTTAGATGCGACGCTAGCTAGGCGCCCATCCCATACATGCTCCCATCTCAGGGAGGTTGCCGTCGACCTGGACCTGTATAGGCGACTTGGCGATAGAGAGGGGGACATCCGATCCGCTTACTACCTCAACTATGGCTTATTCCTCATGCATATCTCATTTACATATACATGTCGGCATGATATTTGTAAATCATAACAATTTCATAAAAAGCATTTAATAAATAATTTAACAAATGTACTTCAGTTCATGTAAAATAGTTATAGGTATGACCAACCTTAAATAAATTTCATAAAGTAATTTGCAAACAATTTTAAGCATTTTGGAAATAATTTGCAAAATATATAACTTGCTTACCTCCTCAGTTGGTGTCATCGAATTTTTCTTTTCCTTTTCTTATTTAAGGAAAAAGGACATTTCATTCAGGTTGCTTCCTATGCATGCTTTATAATATTTGGTTATTATCTCCTTATACAGATTTTTATCTATAGGTTCTTCAAAAATTTCATCCTTATATTTATAGTATAAATATTAATCTTAAATTTTCTCCAAAATCATGCTGTTTACTGTTCATAGTTACTGTTCATCCGAGGTTACTATTCACAGCGTGTTGGTTACTATTCATGAGTTCCAAAAATCGACATTTTTTCCAAAAATAAAAAATACATGACATACTTATGCCTAGTATATCATGGAAAAATTCATAAATTATGAATTTATCATGATTAACTTGGCTAATTAAATCTCTTTCTCCATATTCTAAAATTTATTATAAATTCACTTAAGCATAATCCTTAAACCCAAAAATCATGAGATTAATATATCATCATTCCAAAATCATAATTATTATAAACATTCATCCCAAATCATCATTTATCAATATTGGAACATTATTTACACATATCATATGTTACCTTTCCGAATGCTCTATCTTTGTTCCAAATTTTTGATGTTTTGGCATAATTCCAATTAAGCATTATAACTATACTTATTTTCTTATGTTTAAACATTATCTAAGAAATATTTTACCTCACTTAACATCCAAAAGAAATTTGGGTAGAATTCACTTATCCGGAGTGGAGATATCCTTCTTCTTTTCACACTTTCTCTCTCTAACTTTCTCTTCTTCTTTCTCTCACAACCTAAAACGAATTTGGGAGTGGGGAGACTTGGATTTCTCAAGCTTGAGTTAAGAATGGGGTGCCTTGGACGTTCTCACCTTGCCCCTATTTATACTCCTCAATTTTTCATCAAATTACAATTTACCCCCTTGCTTGAGGTATTAAATTCTAATTTTTTTCTTCAAATCCCATGCAACTCTTGGATCTTTGTGCATGCCCTTCCCTACCCTGATCATGCCCCCTATAGCAGCCCTATTTTATGATTTTTTTAATTAATTAAAATTAATTATTTTTAGACTAATTAATCTCAACCATTGGTTACATGATAAGATCAATTGCGGGCCATTGGATTTGGCTTAAAACCCCACAGCCCCTGCACATCTAGCCCCCTTTTGGACGTTGATCACAATTGTATTTAATTAAAGTGATTTTTAATTAATGATATTTGACTTTTAATTAATAAAAAATTAAATGAAAAAGTGAGCTACTTTTTGAAGTTAAATCTTGGCCTTTGATCAATGATTTTCATCACATCTTAAATCATTCATCATGTTCGTCATAAATATTTGATCATCCATAAAAAATTTCATCTAAATCCGACGTCCGGATTGCAAATTATGAATTTTTCTTCAATTTTTCACTAAAATCCGAAATTCTATTAAAATATAAAAAATTATTGCTATTTCGTCCTGTAGCTATTAAATCTTCTTTTTTGTCTATTTGTGATTAAGTTAATCCAAGTGATTAACTCTTAATCACGTGTCTTAATCCCTAGGTTACTATTCATATGTACTATTCATGTGGGTTAAATTTTTGATTGCATCATTTCAATCTCCAATACACATACTTGTGGATATAATTCATGAATTTTATTCATCATAAAAAATTATTATAAAAATCTAGGGTTTACAACCCTAGATGTCACATGTATTGCTTGAGGAGGTTGGGTTCCATAATCCTCCTCCTCTTATAATAGGTTTTGTCTCGAAACCTGTCTTTCCTTGAACAATTGAGGATATTTTTTTTCGACTTCTTCTCGTAGCTCCCAAGTGGCTTCAGACTCTGAATATCGATTTCATTGTACCTTTACAAATTTGATCTCTCTGTTCCGAAGCTTCTTGACCTTGGAATCCAATATTTTGATCGACCTTTCTTCATAGTTCAAGTGTTCTTGGATTGACAAATTTTCTGCTATCAACACATGGGTAGGATCGGAAACATATTTTCTTAGCATGGAGATGTGAAACACATTGTGGATGACACTCAGAGCTGGAGGCAGGGCTATTCTATAGGCTAAGTTGCCTATCTTTTCCAGAACTTCAAAGGGCCCGATATATCTTGGGTTCAGTTTTCCTCTCTTTCAAAACCGGGTGACTCCTTTGAATGGCGTTACTTTGACAAATATGTAATCCCCAACTTGGATATTCAAATCTTTTCTTTTGAAATCGGTGTAACTCTTTTGCCTGCTCTGGGCTGTGAGTATACACTGGCGAATCACTTGGACTTTTTCTGTCATTCTTTTTGAGAAGTCTGGAGCTAACTTTCTTTCTCCAACTTTATCATAGTTTAGAGGACTTTTACATTTTCGTCAATATAAAGCCTCAAATGGGGTCATTTGAATACTTGCTTGATAACTGTTGTTATAAGCAAATTCTGCCATAGCCAAATATTTATCCTATGATCCTCCAAATTCTACTATATTGGTCCCGAGTTGATGGCAAAAACCCAAGAGGGGAGGGGTGAATTGGGTTCTTAAAAATTTCTTTGGTAACTTAAAAACTTAACCCCTTGTAAGTTTAGTCCCCTTGAATAAAGAAACGAAATGGAAAGCAATGTAATGTAGAGAGCAGAAATAAAATCAAGCAGACAAGAATTTTTATAGTGGTTCGGGCAACCTCCCTACTCCACTCTTCCAAGCTCACGCTCCTTGTGACTTGGGTTCCACTATTGTATTCTTCCAATACAATTAGAGCCGCTGCTCTCTTCTAGATCCCAGCTCTAGGGGGCTTAAACAACACACTGCACAAGTAGGTGATGAGTCTCACTCCAATCACACACTACTTTGCATACACTTGATCTTAGCTACCCAAGCTAACTCAAGTACAACACAAACAAACGAAATAACACAAGAAATCTACACTTTACAGATGTGTAGAAACGATTTAGCTAAGAGAAGAACTTGTATTGTAGGCTTTGAAGAATCTGAAATGGAGCTCTTGCAGTTAGAAGCAAAGTTCTTCCTTCTTGAATGGATTGATCTCTTTAAAGCTCTTGTAGATAGGAGTTATGCTCACTTAATGAATCTCAGCTACTTCCCTCGTCCACCATGAATGCCTTTTATAATTTTGGAGGGAATCCGAACGTTAGAAGGTAGGTGGCGCGCATTTAATGCGCCAACGTTCGAATAAATTCCGACCGTTGCGACCCAAGTCGCAGGCGGAGTCGACTTCGCCCAAGTCGCAGATGGAGTCGACTTCGGGTGCGACTTCGCCTCTCCGTCGCAACTTCAAGTTCCAGGTCGGGTCGACTTGGGTATCGACTTGACCCAAGTCGCAGGTGAAGTCGACTTCGGGTGCGACTTCACCTCTTCAGGTTCCAAGTCGGAGTCTTGAGTCGACTTTGGCTTCAGACTTCAACTCAAGTCGATCATGGAGTCGACTTGGGTTGCGACTTGACTTGGTCTTTGCAAAATATGCTTTGATCCTCATTGATTTGCTTCTATCTTGTTTGGCTTTCTTCCCTTAGTTGCTTTCATTCTAGAATGGCTCCTTATACTTGTAGATTTTGTGATTCTTGAAGAGCTTGACTTTGATTCTTCTTGGATTAGCTTGAACCTTGTGAATCTTTGAAAAACTTGAATCTTGCATGGTAGATTCATGCACCTTGCTTGCTTTTGATTCATATTGATCTTCATGACTTGATTATTTCTTCATCTTGGAGCATGCTTGAATCTTTGCCTTGGACTTGATAAACTTGATTATGATAAAGAGCTTGTATCCTTGATTTGGTCTTGAGAATACTCAAGTTGATTCTTGGAATGAGCTGAAAACTCCATCTTTGAGCTTTGATAACATCAAGTCGAACTTGGGGTCGACTTCATCCGCGACTTCGCCCAAGTCGCAACTGGAGTCGACTTCGTTTGCGACTTCGGCATTCTTCCATCCCAAATTCAGCTCTGGAGTGAATCTCCCGACTGAAGTCGATGCTGGAGTCGACTTCGTTTGCGACTTGGCTTCCCAAGTCGCAAGTGGAGTCGACTTGGCCTGCGACTTCACTTGTTCTTCTCCCATTTTCAACTCTGGACAGATTTGGCTTCTTGAAGTCGATCTTGGGGTCGACTTGGGGAACGACTTGGCCTTCCATGCTTTATGTTCTTCAAATGTATATCCCTTAAACATATCCACAAACATGTTAGTAGCCAAGACTTACTCAAATTGATTTGTTAATCATCAAAACATAGATTTAACTTGTTTTCCACATATTTCCAACATACTATGCATATTCTTAGCATATCCTTAACTATTTGATTCACCCTTTCTGTCTGCCCATCAGTTTGAGGATGAAATGTTGTACTGAGTTTCAGTTGTGTACTTAAGGTTTGATGTAAACTTTTTCAAAATCGAGACGTAAAATTGGAATCTCAATCGGAAATTATTGACTTAGGTACTCCATGCAGTCTCATTATCTCCTTATAATAAATCTTAGCCAGTCGTTCAGCCGTAAATTTTTTCTTGATGGCTAGAAAATGAGCTACCTTTGAAAATCTATTAACTATTACCCATATAGCATCATTCCCATTTTGGGTTCTTGGCAACCCTTCAATAAAATCCATAGTAATATCATCCCATTTCCATTCTGGGACTTCTAGCGACTGTAACTTTCCAGGAGTCCTTTGGTGATCAGCCTTAACCCTTTGGCATGTTAGGCACTTAGCCACATATTCAGCAATTTCTCTCTTCATGTTATTCCACCAATATATTCTTTTGATGTCTTGATACATCTTGGTACTACTTGGATGCATCGAAAATGGAGAGAAATGTACTTCTTTCAATATCTATTCCTTAATTTCTTCTTGATTAGGTATACACAGGCGACCCCTATATTTGTACATTCCATGTTCATATTGTATATATTCATTGAGATTTTTCTTGATCATTTTCTCAACATAACTCTTTAAATCCTCATTTACTTGTTGAGCTATTTTGATTTGCTCAAATAAATTTGACTGGATTTATAATTGAGACAACCTAACTTGTACCCTAGGTGGGCTTACAATTAATTCTAGTTGTCTCAATTCTTATAGTAGCCTTTATTCCTTTGTGATGAGATGTGCTAAGCTAATATTTCTACTTAGCGCATCGACTACTACATTTGCTTTGCCTGGATGATATAAAATATTGAGGTCATAATCTTTAAGTAACTTGAGCCATCTTCTTTGCCTTATATTTAATTCCTTTTGAGTAAAAATGTACTTGAGACTTTTATGATCAATGTAGACCTCACATTTAACTCCATATAAATAATGTCTCCAAATTTTCAAGGCAAAGACTACTGCTGCCAATTCTAAGTCATGGGTTGGATAGTTTACCTCATTTGGCTTGAGTTGCCTGGATGCGTATGATATAACTTTTTCATTTTGCATTAGTACATATCCTAATCCTTTCTTTGAGGCATCACTATAGATCACAAACCCTTCATTCTCTGTAGGTAGTGTTAATATTGGCGCTTTTACCAGTCTTTTCTTTAACTCTTGGAAGCTATTCTCGCATTCTTGTGTCCATTCATACATGACTCCTTTCCTTGTCAGCTTTGTAAGTGGTGCTGATAATTGTGAGAATCCTTTCACAAATCTCCTGTAGTAGTCAGCTAGCCCTAGAAAGCTTCTTATTTCTGTGATATTTGTTGGCTCTGGCCACTTTGTTATTGCCTCAATCTTTTGAGGATCTACCTATACTCTTTTCTCGGATATAATGTGGCCAAGAAAGGCTACCTGTTTCAACCAAAATTCACATTTCTTAAATTTAGCATATAATTTCTCCCTTCGAAGAATTTCTAACACTATCCTTAGATGTTTTTCATGCTTTGCTTCTGTCTTTGAATAAATCAATATGTCATCAATGAATACTACCACAAATTGATTCAAAAATTCTTGAAAAATTCTGTTCATCATATACACAAACACAGCTGGGGCATTTGTTAGTCCAAATAGCATGACTAAGAATTCATAATGCCCATATCTTGTTCTGAATGTTGTTTTATGGATGTCCTTTGGACATATCCTTAACTGGTAGTATCTTGACTGTAAATCAATTTTTGAAAAGGTAAAAGATCTTTTTAACTGATCAAAGAGATCATCTATTCTTGGAAGCGGGTACTTATTTTTGACTGTTACTTTATTCAATTCTTTGTAATCAATACAGAGTCTCAAACTCCCATCCTTTTTCTTACAAATAGTACTGGAGCTCCCCAAGGTGATGCACTGGGTCTAATAAACTCTTTATTTAATAAATCTTGAATTTGTACTTTCAACTCAACCAATTCGGCTGATGCCATCCTATATGGGGCCTTAGATATTGGAGTTGTCCCTGGGATAATTTCTATTTCCATATCCATCTCTCTTTCCGGTGGTAAATTACATAGCTCTTTTGGAAAAATAGTTGGAAATTCCTTTACAACTGGAATTTGTTCTATAGGTACCCCATCTCTTTCTATTGTGTTTATAGAGACCAGATAGGCTGTACATTGTTGGCGTATCAGCTTAGCTACTTTCATAGCTGATACCATCCTTATTGTGTTTTCTGGCTGTCTTATTCTACTGATCTCTATTTCATCTTTTGGTGCTTCAAATTGCACCTTTTTATTTTTGCAATCAATTATCGCGCCCCATTGACTTAGCTAATCCATCCTTAGTATGACATCAAACTCTTCCATTGGCAATAGGATAAGATCTGCTTCTAATATTTTTGATCGCATCCTGATAGGGCATCCTTTACATACTTGATTTATGCTTGCCAATCTATATACTGGGGATTCTACATGTATGGTACTACTAGTTTCTTCTACCCGGAGTGCGTGTGTGGTTATAAATTGGTATGATATAAATGAATGCATAGCTCCAGAATCAAATAAAGCTACTGTAGGATTTCCTAAAATGTAAATCATACATGTAATCACTTTTTCCTTCATCTCCTTTGACTTTGTTCGAGTGAGGGCTTGGACACGCACTGGGTTGATAGCAGTACCAGGCCGATTGGCAATGGTGGGGACCTTTTGCTAGGCCTGCCTCCCTCGGGCTAATGCTCCTTATGACGTATTTGGACAGTTGGGTGAAATATGTCCAATTTGACCACAGTTGAAGCACTTTATTATTTTAGCTTCGTCGATCCGCAGTCCCGGGCCATGTGACCAACTTGGCCACACTTGTAGCATTTCCCCGATCCTTGTAAACATTCGCTTGAATGGCGTTTGTGGAAAGTTCTGCAAGTCGGGGTGCTCTTTATCTTGTCGTCGATCTTCTTTTTCTTGGCAATTACCCTTTTTTCCTTTATTAGCCTCACCTTCCTTGGAGGCTGTAAAGAATTGTTTTTGAGCTTGCCTAAGCTTTTGAGTCCTGATTGACTCCATTTCCAATGCCCTAGCCCTCTCGATGCTAGAGGTATAGTCTTTTATTAGTAACGGGGCTAACCCCTCTCTTAGCTGGGGCCTTAATCCCCTCTGGAACCTTTGTGCCTTATTCTCTGGCACATTGGCAATCCATGGTACATATCTTACCAAGGCGTTAAATTTTGTGGCATATTCCGTGACTGTCATCCTGTCTTGGTAAAGTTTCTCGAACTCTATTACCCTCTGGCTCTGTAGCCCTACAAGGAGATATTCTTTGTTAAATTTCTCCAAAAATTCATGCCACGTAACTTGCTCAGGATGTGGCATGGTGACCATCAATGTTTCCCACCATTCATAGTCATCTTTTATCAGCAGGTGGGTGGCACATAAGACCTTTTGCTGATCATTGCAGGGTGATATCCTGAATAGCTTTTTGATTTCCGTAATCCACTGCTCTACAATGAGGGGGTCTGGTTCCCCTACAAACTTGGGCGGGCGCTAGGCAAGAAAGGTATTAATAGCCTTTCTGTCGGCCTCAAGGAGACTGTCCTCCATCCCCCTTGACGTGCCGATGTTAGCCGAAAGGCCTGGTCTTTCCTCGTTCTCTCTCTGTGGTGGGGCTTGCTGGTTCCACATTCCTTGTAGCATACCAGCGGCCTGGACTGTCCATTGCTGCATAGCTTTCTCGACTGCTGCAGCTATCCTATCTTCTATATTGACCTCTGCTTGAGGTCTAGAGCTTCCCTCTCGTCGTGGGTAGGTCCTAGAGAATTGCTCTTCGAATTTTGCCCTATTAGTCCTTTTACCGGCCTCACCCCTTGTTTGATCGACTGATTCCTCCATCGGGGCCTTTCCCTTGTTAACTCTTGCTTTAGCTCTGGTCATCAACATTTCCAATCTTTCCTAAACATAAAACATTCATTAGCATATCACCAATATTTATCATAATCATGATTTCATGTATTCTAACTTGATTATTTCTTTTCTTTTCGGCCTATTTACCAATCCATGCTCTGATACCAACTTCTGTGGTGCTCTGAACCGGGGTGCCTAGAAGCCTTACTCCTGGACCATTTTTGATTAGAAAACGTGACTCAGGATTGTTGCCTTGATCACAAGGCAGGCATTATATATATATATACATATGTATTGTTGGTCCCGAGTTGATGGCCTAACCCAAGAGGGGAGGGGTGAATTGGGTTCTTTAAAATTTCTTTTGTAAACTTAAAAATCTTAACCCCTTGAAAAAGTTAATCCCCTTTTTAAGCGAATGGAGAGCAAATAAGATAAAGCAGTAAAAATAAGTAGAACACAAGATTTATAGTGGTTCGGGCAAACCTTCCCTACTCCACTCTTCCAAGCTCACACTCCGTTGTGACTTGGGTTCCACTATGTATTCCAAGAATACACTTAGAGTCACCGCTCTCTTCTAGATTCAAAGCTCTAGGGGGCATACACAACTAGAGCCACTTGCTCTCTTCTAGATTCAAAGCTCTAGGGGGCATATACAATCACTTGCACAAGTAGGTGATGAGTCTCACTCCAATCACACCCTACTTTGCATACACTTGATCTTAGCTACTCAAGCTAAATCAAGATTTATACAACCAAATAAAGAAATGAATAAAAACTACACTTTACAGATTTGTGTAGGCAGTTTTGAGCTCGAGGAAGAAATCAGAAATAGCTTGAATGATGATTGTTGAAGCAACTTGCAGTTTGAAGCTCTTTCTTCCTTTGAAACACTCAAATATGGAGAAAAGATATTTGAAAGTCTTTCTTGCACTTCTTTTCTTTCTTTGATCTTTAGAGTAGTGTCACTTGTTTTTCTCACGTTCATTTGAATGTCCTTTTATAGATTGAGGAAAATATGAACGTTGTAGAAGTAGTTGGCGTGCAATAAATGAACTTCAACGTTCGAAAATTTGACCGTTATACCCAAGTCGAAGATGGAGTCGACTTGGCTTGCGACTTGGTAACCCAAGTCGCATCTGGAGTCGACTTCGTCTGCGACTCCAGTTCCTCCAATTTCCCAAGTCTGAGTTTTAGTCGACTTGGTTTCAGACTTCGACTCAAGTCGAATCTGAAGTCGACTTAGCCTGCGACTTGGCTCGGGTTTTGCTGAAGCTGCTTTGTTCTTCAAGATTCGGCTTGATCCTTGCAAAGCTTTTGAGCTGTTAGAGTCCTTGCATGATATATGCTTGTTCCTCGCTTAGTCTTGGACTCACTTGGTCTCCATAACTTGGGTGTTGCCTTATTTGAATAAGCTTGAACATTTGCCTTGGCTTGATAGACTTGATTTGAACATTGAATATGAATCTTAGCTTTGATCTTCAAGAATCTTAATTTGTTTCTTTGTGAATGAACTTTTCATCTCATTTGGGTTTGAAAAAGTTCAGTATGATCCTTGGAATAAACTTGAAACTTCAATCTTCAAGTCTAAAATCCTCAAGTCGAAGTTGGAGTCGACCTTGTCTGCGACTTGACCCAAGTCGTACCTGGAGTCGACTTCGTTTGCGACTTGGGCAGCTTCGTGCCCCCAAAATCAACCCTGGACATTTTCTTTTGTTTGAAGTCGATGATGGAGTCGACTTCGTCTGCGACTTGACTTCCCAAGTCGCAAGTGGAGTCGACTTGACCTGCGACTTCACCTGTTGCGCTTTTGGGATTCATTCTTAAGTCGATATTTGAGTCGACTTTGGGATCGACTTCACCCAAGTCGAAGTCCAAGTCGACTTGAAAATCGACTTGACCTCTTTGCTTTCCTTAAACATTTATCAAACCCATTAGTACCTTTTATATACTCAAATTAGTTCTTGTTAATCATCGAAACTCAAGATTTGGTCAATTTTTATTGTTTTAAACATTGTTTCCAACAATCTCCCCCTTTTTGATGATTGACAAAACTTCATTTGAGTTGATACCTTTCAAGCATTAATCATGTTCATATGTCTTTTTGAAAAACAGAGCATTTGTCATATTGGATTTCAAGCAAATCATTTTCAAGCAAAACATATTAAGCAAACATAACATTCATCAATAGCATATATATGTATCAAGTTTCATGCAACACAAAACAAAAATGAAACCTAGATACAAAACTACCCAACCCAAAAGAAAGTTTTACTCAACTCACCTATTCTATCTCCCCCTTTTTGTCAAACTATCAAAAATCGATCAACTTTTAATGATTTTGTGAATTGAAATTGAGAGATCGGATATAAGATTGGTTTGATGGGACGATTTTGGGCAGATGAGTAGATGGAGATATCATGATCGGGAGATGCTGCTTTATGAACTGAACCCGATTCGTATGGATCGAGTTCGGGCATAGGCCTCTTCTTGTGACGTCCGGAGGCGAGGTGATATTTGATGGTACGCAGTTCCCGATCCATGTGATCTTGTCGGGAATGCATATCAGTGATAGCATTCAGCACACCGGTCACTAGGCTAGTCATCCTATCTTCTTGATGACCCATAGCTTCCAAGATCTCGTTTTTGAGGTTTTGAAGTGCAGCCATTTGATCTGAAGTAGGCGGCACGTGTTCGGGTGCAACGGATCCTTGAGGAGAATGTGATCCCTGTGACAGAGGAGATGCAGGCCGTTCAGGCGATGCCTCGGGAGCTTGCTCCCCCTCAGCTTGTGCATTGTCCTCTTGTTCTCGGACTGGCTCGCCAAGCTTCTCTCGGATGCGATCATCCCTAAACTGCTCCAAATTGATTTTCATGCGTTGGAGCAAAGCCTTGTTGATAGCGTTGGTCGTCTTGGGGACTTCAAATGGTTCCCCGTCAATGTCGAGCTCAACCCGCTCAAAAATCTTGGTGATCCAAGATCCATAAGGTAACACGCCTCTCGGATTGTCTTTCCTGGATGCTAAGGCTTCTAGGAATAGTCTGGGAAGACTGATCTTGACTTTGTTCACTAATTTCCACAAGATCATTGCTTCTTGTGGATTCAATTGATTCCTTCCGCCTCCTTTTGGCAAAATACAGTGGGCGATCAATAGACGGATAACCCTGAGTCTGGGAGAAAGATCCATGTAATGTAGGAATTTGGTGCCTGCATGGTACTTGTTGCTTTTGGTTAACTCATTGTAGATCTTGTCCATAGTCAGATCCTTGGGAAGCCTCTCTTCATCAAAAGGTACTTGAAGAATATTTCCAATTCTTCTCAAGGCTTCATCTTGATCTGGATAGTTGTTACTCCCAAAATTTATTTCAGTGCCTTTGACATAAGTGCAAAACTTGGTGTTGTCCCATAAATAATAAAACTGTCTTGTGAGATCAGGATAGATCCGTTCATCGGATTTGAATAGTTGTATCCATCCTTGGAAATCCAACAACTCTTCTATGTCGAACTCATAGTCGTTGAGGAACTTGAAATCTATGATCTTAGGAATGAATACCTTTCGTTCATAGAAGTTTCTGTAGAAGCGACTATGCTGTAGCTCTGTCCTGAAATAAGTAGTGGGCATTTTTAGAACTTGCCCCTTCTTGATAGGAATCCTTGAAGAATACGAGCTTTCAGGTTGGCTTTCTGATCGTGGGGCTCTATCAGTTGACTGGGTTGTTGTCTGGAATCGAACCCGTCTACCCGTCGAGGTTGATGGTTCCTCTCTAACTCGTTTGGATGGAGTCCTTGCTCTTCTAGGAATATCTTCCTCTGTGGAAGATTGGGATGGCCTAGGCACTGGCCGTTGGCTTGGCTTTTTGACTGCTAGTTTAGGAGTTTTAGCTTTTGGAGCCATTGAAATTGGAATTTTAGTGACTGAAGAATATGAAATAGAGAATGCTTTAGAGCTGTGAGAGGGAGAGCTTAAAGAGAGAGAGTGAGAGCCAAGGGTGTGAAATCGTGGAAGATGGAGAGACAGCGGCTTGCCGGGAGTGACAGCGGATCGCCGGAGGGGGAGAAAACTGTCGCCGAGAGAGAGAGAGAGAGAAAAGAAACAGAGGATTCGGAGAAAAAATGGGAGGAAAGGAAGAAGAAAGAGAAGAAAAGGGAGAAGTTCGTGGAAGTCGGACGGTCGCGCGCGGAGTCGACTTTGCCCTAGGCGAAGTCGACTTCGGTCCCTCGGAGTCGACTTCGTTATTGAAGCGGAGTCGACTTCGCTCCTGAAGCGGAGTCGACTTCACTTTCCCAAGTCGACTTGGCGGAGTCGACTTGGCTCCCATGGAGTCGACTTGACCCATCAGTTTTGCCTTTTCAAATTTTGGTTTCTTGTTTTATTTTTCCTAATTTAGCTCTATCATCCCCATATCATTCCTAATTTTATAAAATGATTCTTTGGCTAATGGTTTGGTAAAGATATCAGCAATTTGGTCTTCTGTTTTCACATATTCTAAGCATACATCATGATTCTCAACATGCTCACGAATAAAGTGATGTCTTACATCAATATGTTTGGTTCTAGAATGCAAGACTGGATTTTTAGTCAAACAAATTGCACTTGTATTATCACATCTAATAGGAATATCAACATAATCAATACCATAGTCTTTCAACTGTTGTTTCATCCAAAGTAGTTGGGCACAACAACTACCGGCGGCTATGTACTCGGCTTCCGCAGTAGATAGTGCAACACTTGTTTGTTTTCTTGAATGCCATGAAACTAGCATATGTCCAAGAAATTGACAAGTTCCACTGGTACTTTTTCTATCTACTTTATATCCGGCAAAGTCTGCATCCGAATAGCCGATTAGATCAAAGGTTGACCCCTTTGGATACCATAGTCCAAGGTTTGTAGTTTTTATCAAATATTTAAAAATTCTTTTTACAGCAAGTAGGTGTGATTCTTTGGGACATGCTTGAAATCTAGAGCACATACAAACACTAAATAAGATATCGGGTCTAGAAGCAGTTAAATATAACAAGGATCCAATCATGCTTCTATAGAGCTTTTGATCGATACTTTTACCGTTTTCGTCCGTGTCGATCTTGATTGTAGAGCTCATTGGAGTGTTTGCCCCTTTGCTATTCTGCATTCCGAATCTCTTGAGCATTTCTTTGACATACTTGGACTGGTTCAAAAATATTCCTTCACTTTGTTGCTTGATTTGCAGTCCAAGGAAGAAATTTAATTCTCCCATCATGCTCATTTCGAATTCGCTCTGCATTATCTTAGAAAACTCTTGACAAAGTTTTTCGTCAGTAGCACCAAATATTATGTCATCCACATAAATTTGTACAATCAAAATATTTTTATTTTTGTACTTAATGAACAAAGTAGTGTCTACTTTCCCTCTTTGAAACTTATGATCAATCAAGAAACTATTTAACCTTTCGTACCAAGCTCTTGGTGCTTGTTTTAGTCCATATAACGCTTTGGTTAATTTATAAACATACTTTGATTGATCCTTTTCTTCAAAACCAGGGGGTTGTTCAACATATACTTCTTCATTCAAATAACCATTCAAAAATGCGCTTTTTACATCCATTTGAAACAATTTGAAGTTCATATGAGAAGCAAATGCTAGTAGGATGCGTATGGCTTCTAATCTAGCCACGGGTGCATATGATTCTTCAAAATCAATTCCTTCTTCTTGGGAATACCCTTTGGCTACTAATCTTGCCTTGTTTCTAATTACAAGACCGCTTTCGTCTAATTTGTTCCTAAATACCCATTTTGTACCAATGACTGTATGATTGTTTGGTCTAGGAACTAAATGCCATACATTGTTTCTTTCGAATTGATTTAGCTCTTCTTGCATTGAAATAACCCAATTTTCATCATTAAGAGCTTGTTCAATGGTATTTGGTTCAATTTTCGATACAAACGCATATTGGCCATAAACGTTTTGTTTTGATCTTCTAGTTTTTACTCCTTCATATATGTTTCCAATAACTTGTTCAATTGGATGGGCATTTTTAAACTTTAAATCAGTTGGAGGTTTGTAAGAGTTATTACCTTCACTTACCTCTTCTTCCTCTGGATTTTCTGGCTTGAGCTCGAGTTCCTTTGGTTGTTCTTTGCCTTTCGTCTCATCTGCATCACTTAGTTCATCCTCCTTTCTCGGAGTTTGGTTAAATTCATCAAATACAACATGTATGGATTCTTCTACAACTTGATTTCGTTTATTGAATACTCTATATGCTTTGCTATTTGATGAATAACCAAGGAATATAGCCTCATCACTTTTGGCATCTAATTTTCCCAAGTTGACTTTTCCATTGTTTAAAACATAACATACATCCAAAAACATGAAAATAAGATATATTTGGTTTCCTTCCTTTCCAAAGTTCATATGGAGTCTTTTTCAAGATTGCTCGAATGGTAACACGATTCAAAACATGACAAGCTGTACTCACAGCTTCACCCCAAAATTTCTTGGATAGATTGCTCTCATTTAGCATACTTCTAGCCATCTCTTGTATAGTTCTATTTTTCCTTTCAACTACTCCATTTTGTTGTGGAGTTCTTGGTGCAGAAAATGTGTGGTGAATTCCTTTTTCATTACAAAATTCCATGAATCGTTTGTTTTCGAATTCGCCACCATGATCGCTTCTTATGGTCACAATAGTACTCTGTTTTTCATTTTGCACCAAATTCACAAAAGTTGCAAACATAGAGAAGGCTTCATCTTTACTAGCTAAGAGAATTATCCAAGTGAATCTTGAAAAATCATCAACTATGACAAATACATATTTCTTTCCACCAATGGTTAGAATGTCGGATGGCCCGTATAGATCCATATGTAGTAATTCAAGTGGCTTTGTGGTGGAAATTTCCTTTTTGGTAGAGAAAGGCATCTTGGGTTGTTTTGATAATTGACATGCCTTGCAAATTTTGTCTTTGTCATATTTCAACTTTGGTAATCCTTCTACCAAATTCTTTTTCCAAAGGGTCTTTATATTTCCCATGTTTACATGTCCAAGCCTTTTATGCCAAACCCATGGATCATTATCAATGGCCATAAGACATTGACCATTCAATTCATCAAGTGAAACCAAATAAACATTTCCATGTCGTTTACCACTAAACATGATATGTTCTCCATCAAATACATTACATATAGATGATTCAAACACAACTTTATATCCTTTATCACATAATTGGCTAATACTCATTAAATTGTGTTTGAGTCCTTCAACAAACAAAACATCTTCCATGCATGCATTTGAGGTACTAAGTATATTTCCTTTACCTTTAATTTTACCTTTTTCATTATTTCCAAAGGCAACCATTCCATCGTTGCAAGGCTTAAGTTTATGAAACAAACTTCTTTCACCGGTCATATGCCTTGAACAACCGCTATCCATGAACCATTCATTGTTTGCCTTTGCCTTAAAACATGTCTGAAAAATAAGGAAATAAATCTTATCTTTTTGGTACCCATTTTATGGGTCCATTTGGGTTAGTAATAGAATCTAATCTAAGTTGATCTAACTTTGAAAGCCCAAATCTTGTGTTTCTTGGAACCCAAACTAATTTAACACCATGGTCATATAGTTTCTTAAAATTACATTTGTAAGTTTTATGACCCATCTTATTGCAGAAATTACAAGCCAAAGGTAATCTTGGAGTAGGTCTCCAAGCATGCAAGGGTTCAATCATTGGTCTTCTAGTCCACTTAAAATTTTTCTTTTGTGGCTTGTATATAGATGTATTTTTAGTTTGATTTTTCTCAAGTATTTGTTCATTTGATTTGCTACTTTCTCCTTGCTCAAATGTATGATACCCAAGACCTCTTTTATGTGTTTGGGAGGTCATATTCAGAAACATTTTAACATTTTCTCCTGGATTAGAGAACTTAGCTAATGATTCATTTAATGATTTGTTCTCCATTTTCAGCAATTCAGTTTCATCTTTCAATTTGACTAATCTTTCTGCAAGTTTACCATTTACAATTATTGTTGCATCACATTGTCTCTTCTTAATTGTAAACTTGCTTCCTAATTTCTTCATTTATTCATATAATGAATCATATGCAGTTTGTAGTTCATCTAATTCAGTACATTTGAGGCATTCATGAGAGGAAGAATAACTTGAATTAGAAAGGGAGAGTTTGGAACTTACCTCTTCATTGCTTGTGTCTTTTGTTGAGGTAATTTGTTCTCCTTGCTCGATTTGTGCCATGCAGCAAATTCTTGCACATTCTTCCGCCTCTATGTCATCGGTTGAGAAGCTACTCGTCGTAGATTCTTCATCATTTACGTACATGCCTCTTCCTTTGTATTTCTGGAATCTTCTATTGTTCCCTCGATCCTTTCTTTGTTCTTTTGCCTTGTTTTCTTCGGGAGTTGGACATTGAGCCTGCATATGTCCCGAACCGCCGCATCGGTAGCACTTGGTTGATTCTTTCTTCTTCTCTTGGGGAGTTCTTTCTTTGAAGCTTCTGAAATTTTTGCCTTTCCTCACAAATTTTCTGAATCGTTTTGTGAGTAGAGCAATCTCGTCGTCATTTTGAGAAGAAGATGTGTCATCGGTGTCTTGTGTGGCTTTTAAGGCAATTGCTCTTTTGCCCCTGTGTTGATCTTCATTCCTTTTCTTAATTAGCTCATGTGACATAAGTGAGCTAATTAAGTTTTCAAGCTTCAGCGTGTTGAGGTCTTTGGCTTCTTCAATTGCAGTGATCTTTGGAGTCCATGATTCGGGTAGAGCTCTTAAAATCTTCATGACCTGCTCAGATTCAGATATTGCTTTTCCAAGACCTTTTAAAGCATTAGTAATCTTAGAGAATCTAGCAAACATTTCAGAAATATTTTCTGTTTCTAGCATTCTAAAGTTCTCTAGTTCTCCAATCAAAATATTCCTTCTCGTCCCTTGGACTTGAGAAGTTCCTTCGTAGATAGAGATTAGTGTATCCCATATCTCTTTGGCGGTTAAGCAAGAGGATACTCTATCATACTCGGAAGCAGTAAGAGCACAAAATAAGGAGTTCATAGCTTTGGCATTGCTCTTCACTATTCTTACTTCCTCATCGGTCCATTTGGAAGCTCGTTCATCGGTAGGCAGTATTACTCCATCTTGGATAGCAATCCAAGAGTCCATATCGGTAGCCATGATGAGTTGCTTCATACGAAGCTTCCAATATCCAAAATTGTTCCCATCAAACAACGGTGGCCTTGTAAAGGATTGGCCTTCAGCAAATGCGGGAACGGAAGTAGATTGGGATGCCATTTCAATAAGATCTCTTTGATAAACTCAAAGACCTGCTTTGATACCACTTGTTGGTCCCGAGTTGATGGCCTAACCCAAGAGGGGAGGGGTGAATTGGGTTCTTTAAAATTTCTTTTGTAAACTTAAAAATCTTAACCCCTTGAAAAAGTTCATCCCCTTTTTAAGCGAATGGAGAGCAAATAAGATAAAGCAGTAAAAATAAGTAGAACACAAGATTTATAGTGGTTCGGGCAAACCTTCCCTACTCCACTCTTCCAAGCTCACACTCCGTTGTGACTTGGGTTCCACTATGTATTCCAAGAATACACTTAGAGTCACCGCTCTCTTCTAGATTCAAAGCTCTAGGGGGCATACACAACTAGAGCCACTTGCTCTCTTCTAGATTCAAAGCTCTAGGGGGCATATACAATCACTTGCACAAGTAGGTGATGAGTCTCACTCCAATCACACCCTACTTTGCATACACTTGATCTTAGCTACTCAAGCTAAATCAAGATTTATACAACCAAATAAAGAAATGAATAAAAACTACACTTTACAGATTTGTGTAGGCAGTTTTGAGCTCGAGGAAGAAATCAGAAATAGCTTGAATGATGATTGTTGAAGCAACTTGCAGTTTGAAGCTCTTTCTTCCTTTGAAACACTCAAATATGGAGAAAAGATATTTGAAAGTCTTTCTTGCACTTCTTTTCTTTCTTTGATCTTTAGAGTAGTGTCACTTGTTTTTCTCACGTTCATTTGAATGTCCTTTTATAGATTGAGGAAAATATGAACGTTGTAGAAGTAGTTGGCGTGCAATAAATGAACTTCAACGTTCGAAAATTTGACCGTTATACCCAAGTCGAAGATGGAGTCGACTTGGCTTGCGACTTGGTAACCCAAGTCGCATCTGGAGTCGACTTCGTCTGCGACTCCAGTTCCTCCAATTTCCCAAGTCTGAGTTTTAGTCGACTTGGTTTCAGACTTCGACTCAAGTCGAATCTGAAGTCGACTTAGCCTGCGACTTGGCTCGGGTTTTGCTGAAGCTGCTTTGTTCTTCAAGATTCGGCTTGATCCTTGCAAAGCTTTTGAGCTGTTAGAGTCCTTGCATGATATATGCTTGTTCCTCGCTTAGTCTTGGACTCACTTGGTCTCCATAACTTGGGTGTTGCCTTATTTGAATAAGCTTGAACATTTGCCTTGGCTTGATAGACTTGATTTGAACATTGAATATGAATCTTAGCTTTGATCTTCAAGAATCTTAATTTGTTTCTTTGTGAATGAACTTTTCATCTCATTTGGGTTTGAAAAAGTTCAGTATGATCCTTGGAATAAACTTGAAACTTCAATCTTCAAGTCTAAAATCCTCAAGTCGAAGTTGGAGTCGACCTTGTCTGCGACTTGACCCAAGTCGTACCTGGAGTCGACTTCGTTTGCGACTTGGGCAGCTTCGTGCCCCCAAAATCAACCCTGGACATTTTCTTTTGTTTGAAGTCGATGCTGGAGTCGACTTCGTCTGCGACTTGACTTCCCAAGTCGCAAGTGGAGTCGACTTGACCTGCGACTTCACCTGTTGCGCTTTTGGGATTCATTCTTAAGTCGATATTTGAGTCGACTTTGGGATCGACTTCACCCAAGTCGAAGTCCAAGTCGACTTGAAAATCGACTTGACCTCTTTGCTTTCCTTAAACATTTATCAAACCCATTAGTACCTTTTATATACTCAAATTAGTTCTTGTTAATCATCGAAACTCAAGATTTGGTCAATTTTTATTGTTTTAAACATTGTTTCCAACATGTATAACATCAATGCATGGAAAATTATTATCATTCATTCGACTTGAAATATACTTTACATATCTGAGTTATAATCATTGCCTGTTCATTATCATACATTTAACTGGAAAGATCAATAAAATCCTCATCATTGTCCTTACATGAATCATTATCATACATCACATTCCTATCTCAATTTTGCATGTCATTTTGCATGCTAATTTCTTCATCATTTCCTGTATGCCGTTTGTAAAACATGGGTGAGTCATAATACTCAGTAAGCAAGCCATACATAATTTTTCAATCTTTTTTAAGCATTTCATAAAATGCAAATGCAATGCATTCATAGCATTCATGACATTCCTTTAGATGCGACGCTAGCTAGGCACCCATCCCATACATGCTCTCATCTTAGGGAGGTCGCCGCCGGCCTGGGCCTGTATAAGCGACTTGGCGATAGAGAGGGGTCCCGCTTACTACTTCAAGTATGGCCTATTTCTCGTGCACATGCTCATTTACATATACATGTCCGCATGATATTTGTAAATCATAACAATTTCATAAAAAATATTTAATAAATAATTTAACAAACGTACTTCAGTTCATGTAAAGCAGTTATAGGTATGGCCAATCTTAAATAAATTTCATAAAGTAATTTGCAAACAATTTTAAGCATTTTGGAAATAATTTGCAAAATATATAACTTGCTTACCTCCTCAGTTGGTGTCCTCAAATTTTTCTTTTTCTTTTTCTTTTCCTATTCAAGGAAAAAGGACATTTCATTCAGGTTGCTTCTCATAGATGCTTTATAATATTTGGTCATTATCTCCTTATACAGATTTTTATCCACAGGTTCTTTAAAAATTTCATCCTTATATTTATAATATAAATATTAATCTTAAATTTTTCTAAAATCATGTTGTTTACTGTTCATAATTACTGTTTATCAGAGGTTACTATTTACAGCGTGTTTACTGTTCATGGGTTCCAAAAATCGACATTTTTTCCAAAAATAAAAAATACCATGACATAGCTTATGTCTAGTATATCATGGGAAAATTCATGAATTATGAATTTATCATCATTAACTTGGCCAATTAAATCTCTTTCTCCATATATTAAAATTTATCATAAATTCACTTAAGCATAATCCTTAAACCCAAAAATTATGAGATTAATATATCATCATTCCAACATCATAATTATTATAAAAGTTCATCCCAAATCATAGTTTAATAATATTGGAGCATTATTTACACATATCATATGTTATCTTCCCGAATGCTCTATCTTTGCTCCAAATTTTTGATATTTTGACATAATTCTAATTAAACATTATAACTATACTTATTATCTTATGTTTAAATATTATCTAAATAAGGTTTTACCTCACTTAACATTCAAAAGAAATTTGGGTAGAAGTCACTTACCCGGAGTGGAGATATCCTTCTTCTTTTCACACTTTCTCTCTCTAACTTTCTCTCACAACCTAAAACGAATTTGGGAGTGGGGAGACTTGGAATTCTCAAGCTTGAGTTGAGAATGGGTGCCTTGGACGTTCTCACCTTGTCCCTATTTATACTCCTCAGTTTTTCATCAAATTATAATTTACTCCCCCTTGGTTGAGGTATTATATTCTAATTTTTTTCTTCAAATCCCATGCAACTCTTGGAGCTTTGTGCAACCCCTTCCCTACCCAGCTCATTCCCCCTATAGCAGCCCTATTTTATGATTTTTTAAATTAATTAAAATTAATTATTTTTAAACTAATTAATCTCAACCATTGATTACATGATAAGATCAATTGTGGGCCATTGGATTTGGCTCAAAATTCCACAGCCCCTGCACATCTAGCCCCCCTTTTGGACTTTGAGCACAATTGCATTTAATTAAAGTGATTTTTAATTAATGATATTTGACTTTTAATTAATAAAAAATTAAATGAAAAAGTGAGCTACTTGTAACGTTAAATCTTGGCCTTGGATCAATGATTTTCATCACATATTAAACCATTCATCATATTCATCGTAAATATTTGGCCATCCATAAAAAAATTCATCTAAATCGACGTCCAGATTGCAAATTATAAATTTTTCTTCAATTTTTCACTAAAATCCGAAATTCTATTAAAATATCAAAAGTATTTCTATTTTGTCTTGTAGTGATTAAATCTCCTTTTTCTTCTTTTTGTGATTAAGTTAATCCAAGTGATTAACTCTTAATCACGTGTCTTAATCCCTAAGTTACTATTCACGTGTACTATTCACGCGGGTCAAAAATTTGATTGTATCATTTCAATCTCCAATACACATACTTGTGGATATAATTCATGAATTTTATTCATCATAAAAAAATTATTACAAAAATCTAGGGTTTACAACCCTAAATGTTACATGTATTGCCTGAGGAGGCTGTGTTCCACATAAGGAGAGGGGTGAATTGAGTTATTAAAATTCTTTGGTAGATTAGAATTCATATTTTGCTTGTCCTCAAGCAAATAGAGAAGAATAGAAAATAAGATCACAGTATTTCATCATCGCGTTCAATAACTTTGAAAAAAAGCAATAACCATCTTATATGAGTCAAGAATCAGTGAGAAAGTTAAACAAAAAAGTTTTAAGCTTTGCACTTATCAAAGATATCAATAAAAAATCTTATCTCACTTAACTAATGCAATATGCACTATCACCTTTTTTGCTTGAAAAATAAAATGTTAGGAGTTCAAAAACATTATAGCTAAAATTTCTATTTTTCTATTAACTCTCTCATTTCTATCTTCGTTGTCTTAATACACACATTCAACAATTCAATCATTTAATGATAGTAATATAGAAAAGTATAAATCAAATTACCTTACATACATCTTATCAAATCCCGGCATAGAAATTTCTATCACCAACTCACTTGACTAGTTCATAGAATCATAAGGACTTAATGAGACAACAATTAAGCTTAGATCAAACATTAATTTTGAATTGAAGCGTCTCCACATTGATTTGAGCTCTTTATACAAACATAAAATAAAATCACCTTCACACTTAGTGCTTTCATTCTTTTGAGAGCAAGTTATTACCCTTTGTTCAGAATTATTACTTTTTAACACAAGTTCGACATTGATTTACCTAATTATATTTAAAGATATCTAAGGAAGAACTTTTTATTTCAAAATATTTTCAATAACGCACTAGAGGTATTGTTACCTTAATTCTCGTAATGCTTTTAGTCTCAACATTCAAATTCAAATGTTAATTCAAGTCAAATAGTGAGAATTAAGGACTAGGAAAAATCAAGTTTATGTTGGAAACAATAGTTGAATCGAAAAACAAATTGACCAAAGCACGAGTTTCGATGATTAACAAATACAAATTTGAGTACGTTATGATTATTAATAAGTTTTGTGAATATCTTTAAGGAATGAAAAATCAAACCAAGTCGGTCATCAAGTCGACTCCGACTTCGACTTAGGCAAAGTCGATCCCGAAGTCGATTCCACAAGCGACTTCAACAAGCATTTTTTTGACAGCGTTGAAATTGGAGATTTGAACATCCGAAGTCGCAGATGAAGTCGACTCCACTTGCGACTTGAGGCCAAGTCGCAGACGAAGTCGACCCCAGAATCGACTTGGAGCAGCATTTCCCTTCCAGCGTTGATTTTGGAAGACAGAACAACTGAAGTCGCAAACGAAGTCGACTCCACTTGCGACTTGGGTGAAGTCGCAGGCAAAGTCGACTCAAGCATCAACTTCAACTCAAATTTCTCAAACTTGAATATATGAAGACTAATCCAAGTTTAAAGCAAGTAGGACACATGGATTCATTCATTCCAAATCAAAGTTGGATTTGTTCATACAAGATTCAAGTTCTTCAAGTTCTCGAGACTTAAAGCTAAAGAAATTTTGCACAAATAAGCTCCTAGTATTGAAAGACGGAAGAAGAAGAAGAAGTTAAGCAAGCAAGAGACGCCTCAACAAAGATCAAACTGACTTGGCACAAGGAAATAACCAAGTCGCACCCCAAGTCGACTCCAAGATCGACTTGAGGCCAAGTCTCAAACCAAGTCGACTCAGAAGACAGACTTGGAAACTGAAGAACAGCTGAAGTCGCACATGAAGTCGACTCCAGCATGCGACTTGGGTGAAGTCGCACACGAAGTCGACTCCACCTGCGACTTGGAGATGTAACGTTTGAATTTTTGAACGTTGGAACATTTATTACGCGCTATATAGACACTCAAGCAAACATGAATATACACAAGAAAGAGTTGAAAAAGAGGAAAGAAGTGCTACTAAGAGCTTTTATCTACTTTTCTCTACAATTGAGTGATCTATTCACTTTCAAAGGAAGAACAAGCTTCTAAGTTGCGGTTTGCTTCAGTGTAATACGATTGGTTGCTTCTACAGATTCTTCCTCGAGCTGAAACTTGCTACACAAGTCAGTAAAGTATAGATTTCTTCTATTTTCATATTGTTGTTTGTTTTTGGTGCTTGGGTTGAGTTTGGTGGTTCAAACCAAGACATAACAAGTAGAGTTGTGATTGGAGTGTAACTCATCACCTACTTGTGTTGATTGTATATGCCCCCTAGAGCTAGAATCTAGAAGAGAGCGGAGGCTCTGGTTGTATATGCCCCCTAGAGCTAGAATCTAGAAGAGAGCAGAGACTCTAGTTGTATTCGCAGAATACATAGTGGAACCTAAGTCACAGGGGTGTGTGAGCTTGGAAAAGTGGAGTAGGAAAAGGTTGCCCGAACCACTATAAATCTTGTCTTTTGTTTTTCATTTTCGCTTTCATTATCTTATTGCTTTCTATTTGTTTCATTAAAGGGGTTTAAACTAAATCAAGGTAAAATCTCTAATTAAAATTTTAAATTTTTAAGAACCCAATTTACCCCTCCCCTCTTGGGTTTTGCTATTAACTCGGGACCAACAAGTGGTATCAGAGCAGGTCTTTGAGTTTATCAAAGAGATCTATTGATATGGCATCCCAATCCACTTCCGTTCCCGCATTTGTCGAAAGCCAATCCTTTACTAGGCCACCATTGTTTAATGGGAACAATTTTGGATATTGGAAGCTACGTATGAAACAACTCATCATGGCTACAGATATGGACTCTTGGATTGCAATCCAAGACGGTGTGACTTTGCCTGTTGATGAAAGAGCTTCCAAATGGACCGATGAGAAAGTAAAAATTGTAAAGAGCAATGCCAAGGCTATGAATTCATTATTTTGTGCTCTTACGGCTTCCGAATATGATAGAGTATCCTCTTGTTTAACTGCCAAAGAGATATGGGATACACTAACATCTATCTATGAAGGAACTTCTCAAGTCCAAGGGACAAGGAGAAATATTTTGATTGGAGAATTAGAAAACTTTAGAATGTTAGAAATAGAAAATATTTTTGAAATATTTGCTAGATTTTCCAAGATTACTAACGCCTTGAAAGGGCTAGGAAAAGCAATTTCTGAATCTGAGCAGGTCATGAAGATTCTGAGGGCACTACCTGAATCATGGACTCCAAAAATCACGGCAATAGAAGAAGCCAAGGACCTAAACACATTGAAATTGAAAGATCTTATTAGCTCGCTGATGTCACATGAGCTAATCAAGAAAAGAAACGAGGATCACCACAAAGGCAAAAGAGCCATCGCCTTGAAAGCACAAGACTCGGATGACACCACGTCATCATCTCAAAACGACGATGAAATGACCTTACTTACAAAACGATTCAGAAAATTTGTAAGGAAAGGTAGAAATTTCAGAAACTATAAAGAAAGAAATTTTAAAGAGAAAAAGAAAGAAACAACAAAATGTTACCGGTGTGGTAGTTTGGGGCACATGCAAGCCCAATGCCCAACGCCCGAAGAAAATAAAGCAAAGGAGCAAAAAAAAGATCGAGGCGACAACAGAAAATTTCAAAGAAACAAAGGAAGAGGCATGTACGTAAATGAAGAGGAATCTACAACACGTAGCTCTTCAAATGAAAAATGTGAAGCAGATTGTGCAAGAATTTGTTCCATAGAAAATTCCGACATATGTTTTGCAGCCACAGAAATCTTGGATGATCAAACTACTTCAACGAACTGCACAAATAATCAAGAGGTAACCTCCAAACAAAAATATTTTTTAATTTTTTCTACAAATGAATGTCTCAAATGTGCTGAATAAGAAGAACTTCAACAAGCCTATGATTTATTATATGAAGAAATAAAGAAATTAGGAAACAAGTTTACAATAAAGAAAAGACAATGTGATGCAGTAATAATTGTGAATGGTAAACTTGCTGAAAAATTAAATAAATTAAAAAATGAAAAGAATACCTTGGAAGTTGAGTTAGAGAAACTCAAAAACAAAAACGAATCATTAAATGAATCACTTGCCAAGTTTTCTAATCCAGGAGAAAATGTGAAAATGTTCTTGAAAATGATAACCCAAACTTGCAAGAAAGGACTTGGGTATAATACATTTGAACAAAAGAAATCTAATGCTCTAAGAAACAACGCCAAACCTATTCATACTAATCCTAAGACAAAACAAGTAGTTTAGACCAAAAGACTAACTGAAGAACAAATTACCAAGTGGCTCCCTATTTCTAGACTTCCGGGAGCTTGTAATTTTTGCAACAAGTTAGGGCACAAGGTCTATCAATGTAAATTAAGAAAATTACAAAACCTTGGTGCGAAATTGGTTTGGATGCCGAAAAGCATTGGATTTATGGCTTCAAAAGTAGACCAACATAGACTCCAAAAGATAACTAACCCAAATGGACCCATAAAATGGGTACCAAAAGGATGAGCTCCACTTGACTTAATTTTTGCAGGTTTGTCTCAAAGCTAAGGCCAATAACATATGGTTTTTGGATAGTGGTTGCTCAAGACATATGACATGAGAAAAAGGACTGTTCCATAAGATCAACCCACATAATGAAGGAACAGTAGCTTTCGAAAATAATGAAAAAGGTAAAATAAAAGGTAAAGGAAATGTTTATGGTATTTCAAATGCATGTATTGAAGATGTACTATTTGTTGAAGTACTCAAACACAACCTAATGAGTATTAGTCAATTATGTGATAAAGGATATAGAGTTGTATTTGAATCCTCTATATGTAATGTTTTTAATGATGAACACATAGTATTTAGTGGCAAAAGACATGGAAATATATATTTGGTTTGGCTTGATGAACTAGAAGGAAAATATCTAATAGCCATAGAAAATGATCCATGGATATGGCATACAAGACTTGGACATATAAATATGTCAAATATTAAAACATTGTGGAAAAAGAATCTAGTACAAGGGTTACCAAAGCTCAAATATGACAAGGATAAGATTTGTAAAGCTTGTCAACTATCTAAAGAATCCAAAATACCATTTTCTACCAAAAAGGAAATTTCAACAACTAGACCACTTGAGTTGCTACATATGGATCTTTATGGGCCATCAGACATTTTAACTCTTGGTGGGAAAAAGTACGTGTATGTAATTGTTGATGATTTTTCAAGATTTACTTGGATTATACTCTTAGCTAGCAAAGATGAAGCATTTTCTATGTTTGTCACATTTTCAAATTTGGTGCAAAATGAAACACAAAGTTCAATCATTTCCATTAGAAGTGATCATGGTGGTGAATTTGAAAATAATCGATTCATAGAATTTTGCAATGAAAAAAGAATTCACTATACATTTTCTGCACCAAGAACTCCTCAACAAAACGGAGTTGTTGAAAGGAAAAATCGGACAATACAAGAAATGGCTAGAACCATGCTAAATGAGAGTAAATTGTCCAAAAGATTTTGGGGTGAAGCTGTAAGTACAGCTTGTCACGTATTAAACCGAGTTACCATTAGAGAAATATTGAAAAAGACCCCATATGAACTTTGGAAAGGCAGAAAAACAAACATATCATATTTCCATACTTTTGGATGTACATGTTATGTGTTAAATAATGGAAAAACAAATCTGGGAAAATTAGATGCCAAAAGTGATGAAGCTATTTTCTTAGGTTATTCATCAAATAGCAAAGCGTATAGAATTTTCAACAAAAGAAATCAAATAGTAGAAGAATCAATACATGTTGTTTTTGATGAATTTAACCAAACTCCGAGAAAGGAGGATGAACTAAGCGATGCAGATGATACAAAAGTAAAACAACAAGAACAACAAAAGGAAACTGAGCTCAAGCCAGAAAACCCCATGGAGGAAGAGGTAAGTGAAGGTAATGACTCCTACAAACCTCTAATTGATTTGAAATTCAAAAATGCCCATCCAATTGAGCAAGTCATTGGAAATATTTATGAAGGAGTAAAAACTAGGAGATCAAAATAAAATATTTGTGGACAATATGCATTTGTGTCAAAAATTGAACCAACCACCATTGAACAAGCTCTTAATGATGAAAACTAGGTTATTGCAATGCAAGAAGAGCTAAATCAATTTGAAAGAAATAATGTATGACATTTAGTTCCTAGACCAAATGATTATACCATTATTGCTACCAAATGGGTATTTAGGAACAAATTGGACAAAAGCGGACTTGTAATTAGAAACAAAGCTAGACTAGTAGCCAAAGGGTATTCCCAGGAAGAAGGGATTGATTTTGAAGAATTGTATGCACCTGTGGCTAGATTAGAAGCCATACACATTTTACTAGCATTTTCTTCTCACATGAATTTCAAATTGTTTCAAATGGATGTGAAAAGCGTATTTTTGAATGGATACTTGAATGAAGAAGTATATGTTGAACAACCCCCTGGATTTGAAGAAAAGGATCAATCAAAATATGTTTATAAGTTGACCAAAGCATTATATGGACTAAAATAAGCCCCAAGAGCTTGGTATGAAAGGTTAAATAGATTCTTGATTGATCATGAATTTCAAAGAGGGAAAGTTGATACTACTTTATTCATCAAGTATAAAAGTAAAAATATCTTAATTGTGCAAATCTATGTAGATGATATAATATTTGGTGCTACTGATGAAACTTTGTGCCAAGAATTTTCTAAGATCATGCAGAGCGAATTTAAAATGAGCATGATGAGAGAACTAAATTTCTTCCTTGGACTGCAAATCAAGTAACAAAGCGAAGGAATATTCATAAATCAATCCAAGTATGTTAAAGAAATGCTAAAGAAATTTGGAATGCAAACTACTAAAGGAGCAAATACTCCAATGAGTTCAACAATCAAGATCGACACAGACGAAAACGGTAAATGTATCGATCAAAAGCTTTATAGAAGTATGATATGATCATTGTTGTATTTAACTACTTCTAGACCAGATATTCTTTTCAGTGTTTGTATGTGTTCTAGATTCCAAGCATGCCCTAAAGAATCACATTTATTGGTTGTAAAAGGAATTTTTAAATATTTGATAAATACCACTAATCTTGGACTATGGTATCCAAAGGGGTCAACATTTGACTTAATCGGCTACTCAGATGCGGATTTTGGCGGCTACAAAGTAGATAGAAAAAGTACTAGTGGAACCTGTCAATTTCTTAGAAATATGATGGTTTCATGGTATTCAAAGAAACAAACTAGTGTTGCTCTATCTACGACAGAAGCCGAATATATAGCCGCCGGAAGCTGTTGTGCCCAACTACTTTGGATGAAACAACAATTAAAAGATTATAGCATTGATTATTATAATATTCCTATCAGATGTGATAACACAAGTGCCATCTGTTTAACAGAAAATCCTGTATTGCATTCTAGAACCAAACATATAGATGTAAGACATCATTTTATTCGTGAACATGTTGAAAATCATGATGTTTGTTTAGAATATGTGAAAATTGAAGATCAAATTGCTGATATATTTACCAAGCCCTTAGCAAAGGAATCATTTTACAAAATTAGAAATGAAATGGGGATGATTGAATTAAATTAGGGATAATTATATAGAAAAATCAAGTCTAAAAAGGTCAAAATCAATGAGTCAAGTCGACTCCGAGGAAGCCAAGTCGACTCCGCTGGGTCGAAGTCGACTTCGCCTAGGGAAGAGTCAACTCCGCGCGCGCGACGGTCGGTCTTCCCCCTATTTCTTCTTCCCTCTTCTTCTCTTCTCCTCATTCTCCTTCCCGCGCCTGACTTCTCATTCTCTCCCTCGCTCAATCTCTCTCATTGTCTCTCTCCCGCTCACTCTCACTCTCCCGCTTGCTGTCTCTCTCATTGACTCTCTCGCTCTCCCGCTCACTCTCTCTCTCTCTCTCCCAGCTCTCTCTCGGTTCTCTCCATTAATCTCTCCATTCCTCTCTTAAATCTCAAAATTCATCTCAAATGGCTCCTAAATCTCGACTTCCCAAGCTAGCGGTATCTAAACCATCTCTAAGGCCTGTACCTAGGCCTTCTGAAACAGCCACGGAGGAGGAAATTCCTAAGAGGCAGAGAACTCCTACAAAACGGGCCAAGGAAGAACCTTCAACTTCAACAAGTCGAAGAGTTAGATTTCAGACTGCCACCCCATCCTCAGCTCGAGCTTAGAGGTTAGAAAGTCAACCTCAAAGCTCAGATACTGGAGAAAGAAGAACTCCAGCCACAAAAGGGAAAGTTCTGAAAATGCCCACAACCTACTTCAAAACCGAGCTTCAGCATAGTAGATTCTATAAGCACTTTTATGAAAGGAAGGTATTCATTCCTAAAATTATAGACTTTAAGTTCTTGAGCGATTACGAATTTGGAATTGAAGAATTCTTAGATTTCCAAGGCTGGACTAGTTTGTTGAAAGCAGATGACAGAGTATATCCCGACCTGACTAGGATATTCTACTACTTATGGGATGATAACTCCTTTAACAAATATGTAAAAGGAGTAGAAATGTTCTTAGGAACTATGAGAACAACAAGTCTAGGAAATGCACTGATGAAAATAGGAAGAATCCTACATGTACCATACGAAGAAGGGCAGCTTCCTGAGGATCTAACCCCGGATCAGATGTATAATCAACTAACACGGAGCAACAAGTATCATCCAGGAGTTAAATTCCTGCACTACATGGACTTATCCCCAAGACTTAGGGTGCTCAGGTTACTCATTGCACATTGCATATACCCTAAAGGTGGAGGCAGAAATCAGCTAAATCCACAAGAAACTTGGATTTTGTGGAAAGTAACAAATAAAGTCAAGGTCAGCTTACCAAGATTATTTTTAGAAGCCTTGGCATCTCGAAAGGATAACCCACGAGGAGTTTTACCTTATGGGACATGGATCACGAGGATCCTAGAACATTATGAAGTGGATATTGATGGTGAACCTTTTGAAGTCCCAAAATCCACAAATGCCATCAATAAGGCATTACTCCAAAGGATGAAAATTAATTTGGAGCAGTTCAGAGAAGACAGGATTCGGGAATGGATGGGGGAGCCAGCTCCAGAAGAGGCCGAACATGCACAGGCTGAGGGGGAGCAACCCCCGCTATCTCCAGAAGCTCAACCAGCTCCACCACAGGCTGAGGAGCCAGCCTCACCCGTATCACACGGCTCCTGCTCACCACATGGTTCACAAATTTCAGATCTTGCACCACATCCCCCATCATGGGACACTTCGGTGAATGCCATTCTTGTTCATCTTGAGCAGCTAGAGGACCGATTAACTAGCCAAATTGCCGGGGTCCAAAATGCCATAACAGATATGCATTCACGCCAAGATCGTATGGATCGGGAGCTTCGAACCATTCGCTACCACCTGGCATCCGGGCATCATCGAAATAAGCCCATACCCGAACTGGATCCGTTTGATACCAGATCAGTTCATCGAGATACTACCCCAGCACCCATTTCATCCTTTTATTCTTCTGCCCATATTCGACCTATCAAACCTACCCAAAATTCATATCTCATTTCCAAGTTTCAATTCACCAAATTTTTGGTAATTGACTCTTATTTTGACTGATTGACAAAAGGGGGACATAGGATAGGTTTGGTTGAGGAGATAGGAGTTAAATTTAGATTTTCAAGTTTCTTTTGGTTGGGTAGCTTGTATATAGGTTTCTTTTTACTTTGCACTGTAATCTGTATGAATTATGCTAATATGAAAAAGTTTGAATTATGCTCTGATGCTCTGATTAAGTTTGCTCTGTTTTGGAAATTATCTGTTTACTCTGTTTTATGCTCTATTTTGGAAGTTATTGAATATTTGAACAAAGTATAATAAATATGATATCTTTGAAAGGTACAAACTCAAATTAGTTTTGTCAATCATCAAAAAGGGGGAGATTGTTGGAAACGATAGTTGAATCGAAAAATAAATTGACCAAAGCACGAGTTTCAATGATTAACAAATACAAATTTGAGTACGTTATGATTATTAATAAGTTTTGTGAATATCTTTAAGGAATGAAAAATCAAACCAAGTCGGTCATCAAGTCGACTCCGACTTCGACTTAGGCGAAGTCGATCCTGAAGTCGACTCCACAAGCGACTTCAACAGGCATTTTTTTGACAGCGTTGAAATTGGGGATTTGAACATCCGAAGTCGCAGATGAAGTCGACTCCACTTGCGACTTGAGGCCAAGTCGCAGACGAAGTCGACCCCAGAATCGACTTGGAGCTGCATTTCCCTTCCAGGGTTGATTTTGGAAGACAGAATAACTGAAGTCGCAAACGAAGTCGACTCCACTTGCGACTTGGGTGAAGTCGCAGGCAAAGTCGACTCAAGCATCAACTTCAACTCAAATTTCTCAAACTTGAATATATGAAGACTAATCCAAGTTTAAAGCAAGCAGGACACATGGATTCATTCATTCCAAATCAAAGTTTGATTTTTTCATACAAGATTCAAGTTCTTCAAGTTCTCGAGACTTAAAGCTAAAGAAATTTTGTACAAATAAGCTCCTAGTATTGAAAAACGGAAGAAGAAGAAGAAGTTAAGCAAGCAAGAGACGCCTCAACAAAGATCAAACTGACTTGGCACAAGGAAATAGCCAAGTCGCACCCCAAGTCGACTCCAAGATCGACTTGAGGCCAAGTCTCAAACCAAGTCGACTCAGAAGACAGACTTGGAAACTGAAGAACAGCTGAAGTCGCACATGAAGTCGACTCCAGCATGCGACTTGGGTGAAGTCGCACACGAAGTCGACTCCACCTGCGACTTGGAGATGTAACGTTCGAATTTTTGAACGTTGGAACATTTATTACGCTCTAACCAACTCTATAACGTTCAAAATTCTCCCTCCTCTATATATATAGACACTCAAGCAAACATGGATATACACAAGAAAGAGTTGAAAAAGAGGAAAAAAGTGCTACTAAGAGCTTTTATCTACTTTTCTCTACAATTGAGTGATCTATTCACTTTCAAAGGAAGAACAAGCTTCAAAGTTGCGATTTGCTTCAGTGTAATACAATTGGTTGCTTCTACAGATTCTTCCTCGAGCTGAAACTTGCTACACAAGTCAGTAAAGTGTAGATTTCTTCTATTTTCATATTGTTGTTTGTTTTTGGTGCTTGGGTTGAGTTTGGTGGTTCAAACCAAGACATAGTAAGTAGAGTTGTGATTGGAGTGTAACTCATCACCTACTTGTGTTGATTGTATATGCCCCTAGAGCTACAATCTAGAAGAGAGCGGAGGCTCTGGTTGTATATGCCCCCAGAGCTACAATCTAGAAGAGAGCGGAGACTCTAGTTGTATTCGCAGAATACATAGTGGAACCTAAGTCACAAGGGTGTGTGAGCTTGGAAGAGTGGAGTAGGAAAAGGTTACTCGAACCACTATAAATCTTGTCTACTATTTTTCATTTTCGCTTTCATTATCTTATTGCTTTCTATTTGTTTCATTAAAGGGGTTTAAACTAAATCAAGGTAAAATATCTAATTAAAGTTTTAAATTTTTAAGAACCCAATTCACCCCTCCCCTCTTTGGTTTTTCCATTAACTCGGGACCAACAGTTTAGACTTAAAGTTAGGTAAACAATGATAATTCATTCAAAACTAGGATCGTTTTTAAACAAAAAATGCCTTTATCATGTCTTACAAAAAAATCAAGTTGAGTATTAGTCTTGAAAATCCTTTAAACTAAATTCGATTTTCATGCATATGAAAAAAATACCTTATTTAATTCATCAAATATGTATATCAAAAATAATTTTGGATAAATTAGATAGAATTATTCAAAGTTTGAAAGCAAAAATAATGTCTTAATCTATTAGTTTCATCAAGTGATTTAGGCCAAAAATATGAGTATTTCCAATAAGTTATGTTTTAAAATAAATTTAACAATTCTCCAAAGGCCGGTCGTCATGTAACTCATAGTTTTTAAAAATCCTAAGTATGGTCTACTTAAAGGACTTACAAGAGTTCAATGCAGGGTCTAAATTAGTCTAGCATCAACACCATACATATTTTATATGAAATTCAACAAAAATTCCACAAAATTCATCACAATAATCATTCAAAGAAATCAAAGGTGTAATCAAAGAAATAATGCAGTGCATTCACCCCACTCTTTAAACTGACATTGTCCCTAATGTCAATGATAATTCATTTAATCAAAATTGAGTGAGTATTTTGAATGAGTGCAAGTTATTAACTTTCCTATTAAAGTATTGAGATTTTGAATTTTAATCTTTCTCGAACTAATTTATGTAAAACAACCATGAAGACTTTCTTATTAATAAGTATCAAAATCCCAGAAAAATCAAAATAGAAGTAATAAATAAAACTACTACTCCCCTAAAATATATTTGATGGTTTCCTAAGCAGCACTTAGTTTATAGTCCTTAGCCTTGTTGGTCTTGAGTTATAGGCAAAATTCAAGATGAGAGGGGTGAATTGGCTATTAATTTTTTTTTGGCAATTTAAAACTTAACGCCTTGTGTTTTTAATCCCCTTGAATGAAACGTAGAGAGCTAGAGAGCAGTAAAGAAGCAAATGTAGTAATCACAAAAGACACAACAAATTATAGTAGTTTGGGTAACATTTCCTACTCCATTCTTCCAAGAACACACTTTCTTGTATTTTGGGTTCTACTATCTCAATTGAGATTATAACTAAAAGCTCTATTCTCTTTGAAATATTAGCTCTAGGGGACTTTTACAACAATCACACAAGTGACAGTGAGTCTCACTCTAACCAAACACTACTTGTGTTTCAACTTGGCTTTGATCTCCAACACTAAGTCAAGTATCACAATATAATAAGAATAAATGAAAGAAGAAAATCTACACTTTATAAATTTGTGTAGAACAGTTTTAGCCCTTGAGAAGACTCTCGAGTATTTAAGGAATATGAGAACTTGTAGCTATTGTAGTGGACTTCAGAGTCTTTCATTTAAAATCACTTAATGCACTCTATAATTGCTTGAAAGTAGAAAGGTGAAAGCTCAATGAATACTTTAACTAACCCTCATAACTTTCCTTGACATGTTTTAAATAGATGTGGGAGAAACTTGAATGGTAGAGGGTTGATAGTGTGCATTAAATGCATCAATGTTCGAATTTTTTGCCTATTGCGACTCACCCAATTCGCAGATTTGAGTCGACTTGCCATGCGACTTTAGTCCTTCATTTCCTTCCATAGAGTTTTCCTTTTCATTGTGCTCTTCAAATTTCATTCGAGGTCAACTTGGTCTAGGACTTGACCCAAGTCGCAAGTGAAGTCGACTTAGGTATGAGACTTCACTGTACATTGAAATGCAGGAACTTTAAACTCCCTTGTTTTGGCTTTTTTCTTCAAGTCTTGAACTTGAGTCGACTTTGTTTGATATTTGACCTAAGTCGCAAGCGAAGTCGACTTGGCTGTGCGACTTTACTGGTTGTACTAAGTGGAAATTTCATCTCTTTCTCTTAGAAGTCCAGGTCTAAGATCTGATTGAATTGGCACTTGACTTCACCCAAGTCATACAGTGGAATCAGCTTCGATTGAGACTTCAGTGCTCCAAAATGAGTTAGTAAAATTTATGCTTTTTGCGGGTTCCTTAGCTGCAAACTTAAGTCAACTTTAGTTACGACTTCACCTAAGTCGTAGTTTGAGTCAACTTGGGGTGTGACTTCAGCCGTTAACCCTCAGTTGAAAAATCATTGACTCAAAAGTGACCCTCCAAGTCGTTTACTAGAGTCGACTTTGATATCGACATGATCCAAGTTGATGCTAGAGTCGACTTAATTATGCTACTTGGACTATTTTTACTTAGTTTTGAAAAATGTAACTTCAAACATCTAGCCAAACACATTCGTACCTTTAATATTCTCAAATTTTATTGTTAATCTTCAAAGCATGACCAAGCCTTGATTTGCAAATTATCCAATTGAGTTCATAAGCCTGATTGCAGTTTGATCCTTGTCAACCAACTTCAACTTGTGTATTACTTTGTTTCACATGCTTGCCTCCAAATTTTCTTGAACTCTTTGGGTGTGTTTGGTTGGGGGTAAAACTTTTGAAGAAAAGTTTTTGAGATAGAAGTTATCACATTGATAGAAAATGATGTGATATAATAGGAGTAATGATGAGAAGTAAAGAGAATAAAGTTAAAATAGATAGGTTAGTTGTATAGATAGTTGTGTAGAAATGATTGAAAAGTAGGGTAGTTTGTATAGGAAAATGTGAAAAAATAATTAAAAAATAGAGTAGTTATGGAGAGTGAAAAGTTTTAGATTCAAAAGTTTTGGTTGACATGTTTATATCCCAAACAAACACACCCTATATCTTTTAGATTAGCCTCAAAATTTTCTTAGGATCATTCCTTCTTATAAATTGCAGCAGTTATTTTTAAAGGATTGATAAAAAGAGTAGTACTCATTACTAATTTTCCATCTTTGCTCTTTTATTCATCATATTTCAGTTGTTATGGCAGTTTTGATCTCCCACTTTCAAATGTTGCAATAAATTTAGTAACTTTTTTATTCAATCCTTCAGTAGTTTCTTCTTTGCTTATGCAGATTCCAGTTGGGTTGCTTAAAGTTCCTTTATTTGATATCTTATTGGTTACATTGATCTGCATACAAGAATTCTTAAGAGGGGAATTATCTGGTTTTGAGGATAAGTTGAACTCCACCTTCTCGTCGCCAATTGTTAATGTAAGCTTTATATGCTTTATGTCTATGATGGGGCCAATTATTGCTAAAAATGGTCTTCTAAAAATGATTCCTTCTACATGTCAAAATGAAAAACTTTTTGACCTTTACTGGTACATCCTTTATGATGCCCATAGGATAGTTGATGAAGCGATTTGCTAGTTGTAATGACGTGGATATGGGCTTAGGATTGCTCATCTTCAATTCGTCATAGATGGAGAAAGGAATTAGACTTATGCTTGCTCTAGGGTTACATAATGTTTTGTCCACTTGCACATCACCAAGAACATAGGGATAGAAAGAACTTCATAGGTCTTTGAGCTTTTGTAGTAAATTATTTTGCTACATAGCACTACACTCTTTAATAAGCGCCACCATCCCACGCTCCTCAAGTTTACACTTCTTAAGAATTTTTTTTTTAGAAACTTGGCATAGGTTAACATCTGAGAGAGCATATCAATGAATGGAACATTGATTAACGGGTTCTTTAATGTAAAGATGAACTTCTCAAACTGCTTCTGTAGTTTGGCTCATATCTGTCTTCGCGGGAAGGGCAAAGAAGGCTGGTATGGTAAAGGTGGGACATAGGGCTTCCCTACCACTATTTAGGTTGCAACTTCCTGCCTTAATTCCATTCTTGCTTAGATTTATTGTTAGCTTCTTTCTCTTTAGCTCGGATTGACTTTAGTTGTTTTCCACTCTTGAGAGTGATTTTCATAACTTTTTTCTTAGATTGACTTCTGGTTGACTTGAGAGTTGACCTTGTTTTCTTTAAAAGGATATTGTAACTTGTTGTGCAATTTATTTTTCAAGGAGTTTGATATGAGTTTATATTTGATCCATCATTTCATCATTTTTCTTAAGCATCGGCAAGATATTTTTTAAGATGGATTCATTAGTTTATGTTTGGTCTGGTGCAAGCAACTCTTGTTTAGATTGGTATGTTGGTGAATTTGATGGTATTCTTGGGAAACAAAGAGATTTGTTGGTCTAAGCAAAATTTTGAGTATTAGGTTGATTTGACTAAGAGAAGTTGGGGCGATTACGCTATCCAGGGTTTAAATATTGTAATATGGGTTATCGTATATGCAAGTGTTGTATTAGTTGTTGATTACGGGTGTGTTTGGGAATGGATAAAACTTTTGATGAAAAGTTGTAGAGATGAAAAGTTGTCAAATGATGTGATATAATAGGATTAATGATGAGGAATAAATAGGATAAAGTTGAAACAGATAGGTTTGTTATGTTGGTAGTTGTGTAGAAATGATTGAAAAGTAGGGTAGTTGTATAAAAAATGTGAAGAAATGATTAAAAAAATAGGGTAGTTATGGAGAGTGAAAATTTTTAGATTGAAAAGTTTTAACTTGACAACTTTTTGTTGTTAACAAACACACCCTACATGAGCTTACTTGGTTGAAGTCTCTTGGATGAAGAACTTGCATTCTTTTATGTAATGAGATGCTTCAAATGGCGAGAATAGCAAATATATAATTTTATTCTATCAATTTTGATATGTGGGGCCCATAAGTGGATAAGATGAATTTGAATTAAAAGCTATAATTCCCTATTAATGGTACGTGCGTTAAGGGGGGAAATGTCGATGAGAAACAGAGAGAGAGCGTTTGAATTAGGAGGAGACATGCGCGCACACACACACACACAGTGTGGCGTCCCGAACCGAGACGTCACTTCCTTACCTCAAGATCTATCGATTGGTAAATGTGAATCATGATTGTTGACCTGATCACACGGCGGGTTCTTAATTGGAATGCGTCCAAAATTTTTTTTTCGATTATTCATCTGTCATCATTCATAATCTTGACATGACAATCATCATACATTGTGATATTTCACTTGTAATAAAATTCATCATTTCACTCAAAGCATCTTTACATGCCTGTCATTATACACTGAATCATTGTATAAATCATACTTTCATACATTCAGTCATTAATTCAAATGGAACTTAGAACTCTAGTTAAGTTCGGATATACATAAACACATAGCATCTTTTCATGCCTTTCTACGGTGAAAGTTTCCTTGACTTAAGCTTCACATTTTACATACATACATCCATACCTTCAACCATGGAATCATATATAGAACTTAATATTCTCATTAAGTTCACATACACATTAGCTTACCTTAGCATATTTATGCTTTTCCATTCCTCATAGCCTTCAAGGCTATCATCACGTACCTTCTTCCACGTCTTAGGTTTGCAACCTTTGGAGTTTCCTCGGTACCTATCTAAGGGTTGGGAAAACAAAACGTGAGTGACAACTCAGTAAGCAAGCATCTTTAGGGCAAGGCTTCTTGAAAACCTTTTTCATAAACATCGGGAATACCTTGTTCCATGAGGACATGTATATGTCCTAAAAAAATCATCATGAAATTCCGTGTTCCTGAGGACAATTCTATGTCCTTAATCGTTTTCATAAAGCATTCATTCTTAACATCATTTAGAAGCCACGTCTGGGCTTGTTTAGGCAAAACATATACATTTTACCTTTGATGATGAATTTCCTTAAATCTTATATGAACATTTTTAATGTTCATAGCCATTACATAAAATCAATCGGTTGCCAGTGGACATTTTACATCCAAAACAACATAAATACTTAGGCACAGGAGACATCTCATGTCTCAAAACATCATTAACATAAACCATCATAAAATTCTTTAGCCAAGAGACATTTTATGTCTCATAACATCATTCACATAAGCGATCATAAAATCTTTTAGCCAAGAGACATTTCATGTCTCAAAACATCATTCATATAAGCCATCATAAAATCAAGAGACATTTCATGTCTCAAAACATCTTTTACATAACCTTATTGGCAATGGACATTCATATGTCCTTAAACATCAATCACATAAGCCTTTCTTGACAAAGGAAATTTTTATGTCCAAAAATATTCTTTATTTAGGCTCTCTTACAAATGAACATAAATCCTTTTCATAATTCCCCGTCTTGGGGCTTGTTTATAGCAAACAAGGAAAACAAAATACGTAAACCATTTCCATAAATGCATTTGCATAAACACATTTCCTTTAATTCTTGTTATTTACACTTTTGTGTAAAACACCCTTTCTTTTAGGGTAACCATTTCATAAAAATTCCTTTAGGATACTTTCATAAAATCATATTTTCATGACCCAATCTTTGGGCTTTTTAGAAATAAAATATAAGCAAATGCATTTCTCTCCATCCAGTAGTGACACTTAGCAAGTGATCATGCTACATTTTGGAAGAGAATCCTTAACAACACGCTAGCCCAGCGGCTGTTTATTCATCCTGCTCCCATCTCAGGGAGGGCGCCGCTGGCACTCCTGCCATCCCTTAGCGACTTGGCCTTATGTAGAGTGGGCCCCGGTCATCCCAACCGTGCTCTACAACCAGCCTATTCCTTGTACTGGTGCACCATACGTTATCCTGACGAACCGCAGTCCGTTTTGGTTTGAAGAACCACAGACCGCAGCCCATGTCCTTTTAAACCGGGATCACAGACCGTAGCCTGCATCCATATGCACAAAAATCTTAGACTGAAGTCTATATTTAAGACTAATTTTCAAAATCACATCACAGACCGCAGTCCGTGTCAACTTGTAAGTGAGCGCACCCACTTTAACAAGTCGTTATTTGAAATCGACTTTTAGGATGACCTTCCTTAAATTATTTTAAAAATATTTTGAGTAAAATATTTTGATAAACATTTGAAACGTTTGAGAAACCATACATCTTAAAATCCTTTTAATCAAAAGAATTTCAAATCCTTTGGATTTGCATAAATAAATCATATTTTTCTCTAATATTTTCTTGGTTTCTATTTCAGGACCTTTTGTTTACAAAAGTTATGCAATTTTTTCTATCCCCTTGTTCATAACCTAAAAATTTAGTAATTGTCCACATATCAATCATTTTCTTACATAAAAGAAAATTGCATAGTCTTTTGCATGCCATCAAGCAACCTGAAATCAAACCATTTTATGAAATCAATCATAGGAGGTTGGTCATCCATAAATCTCTTTTTAACACATCCGTATAAATATTTTTCCAATATTTTTAATATAGATTTCCTTATCTAAAGGAAATTAAAACTTTTCGAACATCATTTCAAAACATATGGACTATGTCCAAACCATCATTTACTATTTAGTTATCTTGACCTAATAAAATAAATCTTTTTCATCATTGTTTATCGCAAGTTATTGTAGAAATAACTCAAAACTCATTTACAAACAATATTTTGTGAAACAAGGGTAAAATTCCCTTTTTCTTATAAAACACTGTTGAACAATATCATATAGAACTTGCTTGCTTAAAAGCAAATTCCTAAAACCATCGATATCAAACATGAAATCCTTAAAAACACATTAGCATGGAGAACTTGCTTACTCATAAGCAAAATTTCTCAATTCCATTAACATGAAGCATTCCCATCCTTGGCAACACTTAGGATAAATTATTTATCTTAAGAAGTGTCGCTTGCTTCCCATGAAGCAAACCTTAATACTTTTCATTAAAGTCATCATTTTTCAAAACTTATGGCTTTGCATTAAAGCCGTCATATTCAAAACTTGTGCTTGCCCATTCGTAAAAACATAAACATAAGCAATTCAATCATATCAATCACATAGAAAGAAAATGCATTTTAGAAAGTTTGCTTGCTTACCTGAGATCGCCATAATCCATTTTCCTTCCATTATTTTCCTTGCTTACATGAACATAATACGGTTTTTCATATATTTCTTGTCATTGCATTCCATTTAGTTTTCTAACCCATTTTCATTAACATATATCCTTCATTTGTCTTCTCAAGTCATTAAACATAAATAACACATTTTTATGCATTTCATTGGCTAACACATAACATATATAACCCCATAAATAGGGTATCCATTCAACCATACAAAATTCATCCATTAACTATCATACATAGGTTCATTAATCTTTATTTACCACTTTCACATTTTTTTCCAAAATTAATACGTTGGTGCCCGTTCCGAGCGCCCGTTATAACCTTAGGCTTCATTATATAATTCCAAAATTGGAAATTAACCTCAAGAAGTGCTAAACAGATATATATTCATGAAATACATCATGTTTTCATGCATTTTTACACAAAAGTAAATTTCACAAGTTATTGATCACCCTTGCATATCTGTTCTTTCAGATATGCCCATTAGGCAACATATACGTAATGGATTTCATAAACTTTTCTAAGTCAGAGGTTTAATCCATATTTCAGCGGGTTAATTCCCTTAATTACCGATGCATTTAATGTATTTTCATGGGGTTTAAATTCACTTTCCATAGGTTTCCCAAAACAGCTAGTTTGGAACCCACTTTTCACCCATTTAACGTGTCTTTTGACACATAACCTTAGGCAGTTGTATAAATCCGAAATTTCAGCATATAATCTCACTTTTCTTGATCCATATTTAATGATTTAACACATAAATCAATTTGGATCATTTCTACATAGATTTCATATTTCTTTTTGATTTCTTTCTCAAACTAACCACATATGCTGAAATCAGGCGTGCTGAAATATTAAAATCTTGAATTAATATCAAATCAAGTATTTTCGATTTGAAATTTCTATAATAACTTAATAACTTCGTCAATTAACTTTCATAAAAGTTTCAGCACGAAATATTGACATTACATATTTATTTGGTCATTTTTACCTTGCTGAACAGTAAACTCTATTTCCAGATAGCCTGAATGACGTTATTCAAAACCTTATTTTTAATATTTTCTGTGATCCCCAATATGTTTTGTATGTCTTGTAAAATTTTTATCCCGAAAATCCTTGTATAAAAATTATTAAAAATAATTTTCTACAGCTGATCCTGTCACCCATTTTTCCCTGTTTGGGCTAATTTGCACGGATTTTTAATTTGCAACATAAATATCTTTTTAAGCTGAAAATTGGGTCGTTTCTTAATCATACGATGAGTATTGTTCTCAAAAAATTTCATGCCAAAATTCATCCATTTACTGTTCCGACCATAATTCAGTTTTCAACATCATTTACTTTCCAGATTTGATGCATAAAAATCAAATAATCAATACTTGATCAAATGAGAAATCTCTCCTTTTCCCCCTTATTTTCCCTTGGTTTTCTCTTCTCCTTTTCTGGAAAAATTCATGGCTTGCTGTTGCTTGGAGAAGAAGAATTTCCAGCACTTGAAAATTTCCAAAAACCCTCTCTCTCTCATGTGAACGTGCACTCCTTGGCAGGGCCGGCTTTTCTCCAGCTGTGGGCCCCACTTGTGCTGCAATTCCACACCCATTAAATGTTCCCTCATCTACCATATGATGTGGGTGAATATGGGCCAAGTAAAATTGCATTTTTTCTTTTTACAAAATCCACAAAATCTGCATCATCTTGACCATCAAAGCTATCCATTTTTGCACGTCAACTTGTAACTAGATTTTCCAGAAGTTTTGCATTTTTTAAAATCACCAAAACGTGGGTAATTTATGCTCCTAATTACCCTTTAATTCCTTCATAAATTTGGCATTAAGAAAAATTAATAAAATAGCTAAAACTGCCATTTTTCTGCACATTATTTCACCCTCATGCAATCTACGGTTTCAGCTGCATATCCTCCCCTTTTTGCATTTTTTAATTGCTGAAACTCTCCATTATTGGTTTCAAAATTCATTTAATTTTATCCCTGCAACATTTATCATTTTTAAAAAATAAAAAAAATCAAATTGGGCAGCCCCAAGGCCCTTGAACGTCCCTTCTTGGACACCTCCTCCATGACTTTGAAATTCCATCATAATATGCATTAAATGGTTGGATAATTCATGGAATTATGCATTTTATTTAAATGCATAAATTTCCTCAAAAATTGCTGCAATGGACACCTCACCCTACCTTTTGCATCAAGCATTTATGTATGGTACTCCATCATTAATGCTTTGGTGCTTTTGAGGTGCATAAGTCAAACTTGCCCACCTTTTTCAATGCAGGCATTTTCCCAACATTTCATGCTTAATCCAATCCATCCAACATAAACATCTCATAATTTTATTCAACCGTTTCAAATTTCATCTCAATCCGAGTTTCCTAGCTCCCGTTATAGGCGTTTAAAGTTAACGGTTGAAATGAACATATACTTAAAAAAATTCATAATTCTCATTTCATCAAGAATTTTCTTAATATTTTCATTCCATAATACCAACCCTAATATTAACAATATTCATGTCAAATTTCACTTGAATCCGCCTTTTAGGCGTTGAGTTATGAATTTTCCAATATTTTCCTTCACACTTGACAATTTCCATCATTATTTCCATAATTCATTTTAAATCATGGAAAATGATTTTTCATGATATAATTGCACACTTAAATCACAACTAATTCATTCTAAACTCATTATCTCATTTAGGCTCAAAATGCTTAATCACATCATTAATGCTAACCCATAACCCTAATTGCCATAATTAGCAAAAATCATAAAATACCTTCATAATTCCACAATTCATAAATAATAATCAAATACATGTTCAATGCATACATATGGCTTACTTGGGTTAGGGTTTCACACACAGAGTGTGTGGCGCCCCAAACCAGGGTGCCTAGAGGCTTTACTCCGAGATCTTGTCGATTGGTAAATGTGACTCAAGATTATTGCCCTGATCACGCGGCGGGTTCTTAATTGGATCTCGTCCAATTTTTTCTTTCTTTTTCTTTTCTTTCATCACATAAACATATACTCATCATCATTCATAATGGACTTATCCATATCATCATAAATCATCAACTTCTTATATTATTCATCACTTCATAATTTCATACAACCTATGTCTTTTTCACCATATCCCATTAGGGCATTTATTCATACAAAAATCTACTAACCTTTGTAAATTCCTCTTTTTCTTTAGTAACACATGCCTTTCATCTCTTGGCTTTCCCTACACCTGTCTGAGATTGGAAAAACAAAACATGAGTTGAAATTCAATAAACAAGCATTTTTCATTTTAAATGCATTCCTCTCCATTCGATAGAAAACACTTACCAAGTGATCAACTATCAAATGCATAGAAACCTTTTCATAAAAATCATTTCATAAACATTGGATGTGCAAATGCTTCCTTTCCATTCCTGACATAAACCTTCGTGTGTGGGTACGGTAGCCTGGGAAACATCTCACATAGCATGGTCCATTATGCCGGCTTCTCCGACTTGGCCTCGTCAAGGGGACCTCGCGTCCTTTAGCTTGATTAGACTACCTGGTCTCCTACATGCATGACTTTTGATTCTCCCGGCATTATATACCTCTTACATCATGTGACTTGTGATTCTCATGTAGAAAATAATTTGCACCATCCCTTTAAAACATCATTTCAAATTCATGCTTTCCTTTTCAATCCATGTATGAAAATGCAATGCATTCATTCATACATAACATTCCTTTGCCTCCACCTCTTGGGAGGACGCCGCCAGCACACAGCCCATACGACTTGGCAATAGTGAAGGAGGACCCTCTGATCTGCTTTTTACCTCCACTAAAGCCTCTTCATTATGCATCATACATTTGCACATGTCCATGAACATCACATGATATCAATATGCCGACATGACTTTTCACAGAAACTCATAAACATTCATAATTTCAAAACATTATAGGAATGACCACTCTTAAATACATTTCATAAATACTTGAGAATAAAACATATTTTCAAAAGGGTTTGCTTGCTTACCTTCTCAGTCCGTGTCTTCAACCTTCTCCCTTCCTCTTCCTATACAAGGAAATTTGATATTTAATCCATCTATTC